>CM076572.1:731322860-731417860 GCA_034641835.2 Pinus albicaulis | reverse complement strand
CATCCAAGTACACTACTACAAATGAGTTGGTGAATGGATGAAATATGTCTTCCATCAGTCTCATGAAGGTTGCGGGAGAATTCATCAACCCGAAATGCATAACCAACCATTCGAAAAGGCCCTCCTTTGTTTTGAAGTAAATTTTACACACATTGGAGTGTTTGATTGGTACCTGGTGATACCCAGACTTCAAGTCGATCTTGATGAAATAGTTTTCCCCTTTGATTTGGTCCAGAAGGTCATCAATCTTTGGGATCGGGTGCTTATTTCAGACAGTGATCTTGTTCAACACACGATAGTCAATACAGACTATTCAAGTCCCATCCTTCTTCTACACCAACACGATCAAGCTCCCATGGGGCGATGAAATTGGATAGATGTGACCTTTTTGTAGCAGCTCCTAAATTTTCCTCTTGATTTCATTGTTCTATCAAACATAGCATCGATATATTGGTCCATTGGGCAGTGACGCACCTGGGGTAACATTGATGGGGTGCTTGACCTGACAATGCATAGGCACCCCTATAGGTGAGGTGAAGATGTCCCTGTACTCCTCCATGAACTTGTCCATTTGTTGTTGTCATGTGGAGGAGCTCTATCTGGAGTTTGTGGCCAAAATATTCTTCTTGACCTGAGGGCAGATTATCAGGAAAATAAATTTCCCAATTTTGGAAATGATATTATTGCATTTTTTTGCAGTAACCAAAGAGATGGCGGTAGCCGTTGCTACCTCCAGTATCCTATACAAGTACTTATTGCCTAAATTAACAATAAAAATGTGAAGTTGGGTCTCATACACATCATGTCGCTTCCACAAGTATGGTTGGCCTAATAATACATCAAAAAAATCAAGAGGATCAATGTCACATAATACCTCATTTGTGAAGGGCTTGATGTTGCAGGGAAGGCGACATTGTTGGCTGACGTGGAGATCCCGTCCTTGATGAAGCCTCCCAATGGTGTACGATTTTGGGTGTGCTATGGTCAGCAAGCCCAAGTATCTCTTCATGACTTCAGCTGAAATGAGGTTCTTTTGGCTCCCAACAATGAACTGCAATGAGGAAAACTTTAACCACATCTAGGAATCGAAGAGGTACTCCCCCTCCTTTGGATCTTCCGGTTCCTCCTTCTGGATCTTCATGGTGGTAAAAATGGCGTTGGGATATGCATAGATAATGTACTTGCATTTATCATTCCCCTTGTCAGGTTCTGATTCGGAGTCGAAACATGCATCCACTTTAGAAGCCTTCAACTCAACCACCAATGATTGCTTGGACCGACACTCACTTTTGTTGTGAGTGGACTTCTTATGGAACTCACACCACTTCGCAGTGTTTTTATTTACTTGTGGCTTTTGTGGGTTATACTGGGCCACCTCGCTTTGGATTCGTCCTCTATTTTGTGGTTTGGGAGCACATTTCCCTTGCTTTTTATTCATGGATCCAAAGTCTCACTTCTTCTGTTTGAACTTCTGCTCGGTCTTGGCAGCATACCGATATGCGGTGCCAAGCAAGGAGATGTCAAGGAAATGCATTTCCTCCTACATGTATCTGTGCATATAAATGTGGTACTTTAGCACCAAATTTTTATCTAAATCTTTGATACCCAATTTTGTGCAGAGGGTATGGAAAAGGTTCATTAACTCATGCACATATTGATCCCTTTGCTACCACAGTGTAGTCCATTGTATGTACTTGTACTCATAGCTCCCCACAGGATAATATTGTTCCTTGATGGCATCTCAGAAATAATCACAAGTGGGTGCAGCCGAAAACAGAGAGGGTTCCCTCCCGTCCTTTTGCTCACAGTAGGTTTCTCACCAGTCCTTGATATGGGGAGTTGTTTGAGGAGTGAAAAATTAATCTTTTCACAGCTGGAAAAGTCATGAACTGAGAAATACTCTTCTAATATATTCAAACATCTATCTATGACACCTGCATATATTTGGCCCTCAAACATTGGAATTTCAAAGTTTATTTGTACCTTAAAAGGATTTGTGCCTCCAGAGTGGATGTTAGATGCAGATGCGCCGCTGATGGGAAATCATTGAAGGATTTGGGAAAAGTTATCCATCATCACGTTCCTTTGCTTCTCCAGCGCCTCCTTGAGCAATATTTTGATAGGATCTCCTACTCCCTCATCTTTATTTCATCTCCCATGGGTGTCCATTGGGGTTTTCAAGGCTAATGTTGCCAAGGTTCAACCAGATCGAGCCCTAACTCCTTATACCTCAACCTCGTTGGGGACAGGAAAACAAGGATTGAGAAATATCACACTGCTCTAATACCACTGATATGGACTTATGCAGAAATGTAATAAAATACAAAAATACACATAAACATAGATATGCAGTAGAAATAAGACTTCATTTCATTAATATCACATAGTTGAAATATACTTATAGACAAAACGGAAATAAACTAGCTAGGGCATTGGTAGCTTATCTTTGAGAAGATATGCAGTGACTACAAGCCTTTTAACTCTTTTACAATGAGGCTCAAATGCCTATCTATTATTGAGAAACAATGGAAAACCCTAAACATCCAAAAACCTAACCCTAGGAGATGAAGCACGAAAACTATCGGCCCTGTTTGGGTAAATTGGTACATCAACTTCCCAGGGACCTAATTTTGGCATACGATCTTCATTTGACGCACACAATACCTCGTTATAAATATCTATCCGAGGAATAAAAAAATATTTGTGTGAAAAATTGGTCAATGGGCCATGTTGCTCCCAGTTTTACCAAAAGACATCGTTTAGGGCCTCAAAGGACTCATCCCACACAGGGGGATTTGCAGACCCTTTTTGTAAATCTCCATCACTAGGTGTTATTTAATAAAATAAATATTTATGCAGAGGATTATTCTATTGGGTTATTACATCAATTCCTTCTTGTTGTTTTATTTTTTGGATCACATACAATATTTTTGTTGCAGAGTGTTTTTGTTTTTACATCACATATTTGAAGACTAAAAAACCACATATTGTTGTTAGTGTCACTTTCCACTAGTGACTTAAGTGAAGCGTTTTTGGAACATATTCCTGAAATATTTACACTAACACCTACAATATATCCCATATATCCTTTGCAGATGTTATATTCATTACCTTCTCCAAATTTGCATTATGAAGATTGTCATATATCATGCACTTTTCTTGTGCATTTTGTTGCTGAAATTTTGTTGAGAGAGGATATTTTACACAACCTTCATACACTAACATCCAAAAACTAGATCCATAAGCTAACAATTCAGATTTCACCTTTTCTCTCCATATTAGATAGATTGAAACACTGATCAGACACAAATATGGATAATCCATCACAAAAAAATTACAAAATTTTACTAGATCTGGCTTCTATCATTCAAGCTGCACTTAAATATACCTTCTCTTATACCAATTGTTGAGATCTTGACAATACTGGGGGGATGAATTAGTATTGTATCGATGGATCAATAGTTACAACTTTTTACCCTTTCTTTACAATTAACTGAATCATGAGTTACTTAACAAACATCATATGTGTGAACAACAGATATCACATGTACACAACATAAGAAACATATAAAACATCAGAGCATATAAACACAAAAGAAACATATCAACACATGAACACTATATGTTAGGAGGAAACCATTTTGGGAGAAAAACTTGCTCTGATACCAATTTTTGGGAGCTTAAAAATACTGAGGGGGGTCTGAATTAGTATTGTATCGATGGATCAATAGTTACAACTTTTTACCCATTGTTTGCAATTAACTGAATCATGAGTTACTTAACCAACATCATATGTATGAAAAACAGATATCACATGTACACAACATAAGAAAAATATAAAACATCAGAGCATATAAACACAAAAGAAACACATCAACACATGAACACTATATGTTAGGAGGAAACCATTTTGGGAGAAAAACCTCTAACTACTTTGTCTTCTTGTTATCTATTCTTCAAAAAAAAAAATTATATCATGCACTAACCACCACCAATGTGAAAGACCTAACTTGTGATTCACATGAGAAACTACTTGCTCTTGGCCACTACTTGATGAAAACCACCACTTCCACAAGTATGCAAGTCCCTACCTCCAATAGTTTCTCAGGCCATAACCTGAAGGAAGCCACCATTCCCTGAGAAAGCCACCACTTGTCACACTAAAGGACCCAACATTAAAACCCATGTTGTTAGGTCCCTATAATACTAGTGTAGCCCCCTTAATGTGATGTAAAGGATGTTTCCCCCTCAAAGAGACTAATTTCTAAGTTTTTTATCTATCTTTTTTGTGATTTGGTTGCATAACACTTATGGACCACTTCTCATACATTTTCAGATTAGGCCCAATATTCTCAACACAAACATATGTATGCCTTGTTTCAACTATTTTCATTGTGGAACCACAAAAACTCTATACTAAATAGCAAAATCTCTCTACAAATCCAACCTCTGCCTAACAATCAAGTTTTTTCAACAATACATCATACCATAGCAACAAGATGCATGCAAATAATCTCACCAAAGACATACTCACACTCAACCATTCATATCACTAAAAATAATATAAAATACATGGCATCATTATGGACTCAATCTAACATACAAACACAACCATATCCTAAGAGAAACATACACACAACCATGAGTGGCTGCTAGATGCAGATGTGCCATCGATGGGAAGTCGTTGAAGGATCTAGGCAAATTTATCCATCATCGCGTTCCATTTTTTCTCGAGCGCCTCCTCGAGGAATATTTTTATAGGATCTCCTAACCCCTCATCTTTATTTTTGTCCCCCATGGGTGACCATCAAGGTTTGCAAGGCTGATGTTGTAAAGGTTCAACCAGATCGAACCCTAACTCCTTATACCCTGACCTCATTGGGGACATGCAAAGAAGGATCCAGAAATAGCAGAAATCTTTGATACCACTGATCTGGACTTATGCAGGAACATAATAAAATACAAAAATACACATAAAAATAGAGATGTAGTAGAAATAAGACTTCATTTCATTAATATCACATAACTGAAATATGCTTACAGAAAAAATGGAAATAAACTAGCTAGGGTGCTAGTTGCTTATCTCTAATAAGAGATGTGGTGGCTACAAGCCTTTGAAATATTTTACAATGAGGCTCGAAGGCCTATTTATTATTTAGAAAAAATGGAAAACCCTAAACATACAAAAATCTAACCCTAGGAGATGAAGCGTAAAACGTATGGGCCCTGTTTGGGTAAATTGGTACATCAACTTCCTAGGGACGTAACTTTGGCATACCATCTCTGTTTGACGCACAAAATACCTCGTTAGAAATATATATCTCGGGAATAAAAATTTTGTTGTGAGAAACATTGGTCAAAGGGAAATTTTGATCTTGGCTTTCCCAAAAAACATCGTATAGGGCCTCAAAGGTCTCATCCCACAAAGGGGGATTTGAAGACCCTTTTGTATATCTCCACCACTAGGTGTTATTTAATAAAAAAAAATTATTTATTCAGAGTCTTATTCTATTGGGTTATTACATCAATTCCTTCTTGATGTTTTATGTTTTGTATCACATACAATATTTTTGTTGAAAATTATTCTTGTTTTTACATCACATATTTGAAGACTAAACAACCACATATTGTTGTTAGGGTCACTTTCCACCAGTGACTTAAGTGAAATGTTTTTGGTACATCATCCTGAAATATTTAAACTAACACTTGCAATATATCCCATATATCCTTTGCAGATGTTATATTTATTACTTTCTCCAAATTTTCATTGTGAATATTTTCATATATCATGCAATTTGCTGAGGCATTTTGGTACTGTACTTTTGTTGAGAGAGGATATTATACAAAACCTTCATACACTAACATCCAAAAATTAGATCCATAAGCTAACAGTTCAGATTTCACCTTTTCTCTCCATACGCGATAGATATCAACACCGGTCAGAGACAAATATGGATGATATATCACAAAAAAATTACAAAATTTTATTATATTTGGCTTCCATCAGTCAAGCTGCACCTAAAGATACCTGCTCTAATACCAATTGTTGGGAGCTTGACAATACTGGGGGGGTGAATTAGTATTGTATCGATGGATAAATTGTTACAACTTTTTACCCTTTTTTTACAATTAACTGAATCATGAGTTACTTAATCAACATCATATATATGAACAAAATATATCACAGGTACACAACATGAGAAACATATAAAACATCAGAACAAATAAACATAAAAGAAACAAATCAACAAATGAACACTATATGTTAGGAGGAAACGGTTTTGGGAGAAAAACCTCTAACTAATTTGTCTTCTTGTTCACTATTCAAAATATTTGTTATTTCATGCACTGGCCACCACTAGTGTGAAATCCCTAAATTTTGATGCACGTAAGCAATTACTTGCTCTTGGCCACCACTTGATGGAATCTCACACTTCCAAAAATATGCAAGTCCCTACCTCCAATAGTTTCTCAGGACACAACCTGAAGGAAGCCACGATTCCCTGAGAAAGCCACCACTTGTCACACTAAAGGCCCCAACATTCAAAACCTTTTTATTAGGTCCCTATAATACTAGTGTTGGCCCCTTAATGTGATGTAAAGGAGGTTTCCCCTTCGAAAATAATGATTTCAAATTTGTTGATCTATCCTTTTTGTGATTTGGTTGCATAACACTTCTGGAACAATTCTCATATATTTTCAGACTAGGCCCACTATTCTTAACACAAACATATGTTTGCCTTGTTTCAACGATTTTCATTATGGAACCACACAAACTCTATACTCAATAACAAAACCTCTCTACAAATCCAACCTCTGCTCAACAATCAATTTTGTTCAATAATACACCATACCCTAGAAACAAGATGCATGCAAATACTCTCACCAACAACATACTCACACTCAACTATTTATATCACTAAAAAAAATATAAAATACATGGCATAAATATGAACTCAATATAACATAAAAACACAACCATATCCTAAGAGAATCATACACACATCCATGAGTGGCTACTAGATGCAGATGTGCCACCAATGGGAAGTCGTTGAAGGATCTCCGAAAATTTATCCATCATCGCGTTCCTTTGTTTCACAAGCGCCTCCTTGAGAAATATTTTGATAGGATATCCTGCTCCCTCATCTTTATTTTTGTCCCCCATGGGTGACCCTCAGGGTTTGCAAGGCTAATGTTGCAAAGGTTCAACCAGATCGAGCCCTAAATCCTTATACCTTGACCTCGTTGGGGGCATGCAAAGAAGGATCAAGAAATAGCATACGTATTTGATACCATTGATCTGGACTTATGTAGGAATGAAATAAAATACAGAAATACACATAAACGTAGAGATGCAACAAAAATAATACTTCATTTCATTAATATCACATAATTTTAATATGCTTATAGACAAAATGGAAATAAACTAGCGGGGGCGCTGGTAGCTTATCTATGAGAAGAGATGTGGTGGCTACAAGCCTTTGAACTCTTTTACAAAGAGGCTCGAAGGCCTATTTATTATTGAGAAACAATGGAAAACCCTAAACATCCAAAAACCTAACCCTAGGAGATGAAGCATGAAAACTATGGGCCCTATTTGCGTAAATTGGTACAACAACTTCCCGAGGACATAACTTTGGCATACGATCTCCGTTTGGCACACACAATACCTCATTAGAAAGATATATTCGAGGAATACAATTTTTTTTTGTGAGAAACATTAGTTAATGGGCCATGTTTCTCCCGGTTGTACCAAAAAACATTGTTTAGGGACTCAAAATAGCTCCTAAAGTTTAGGACCCAAAAAAAATGCTAAAAATACTAAATTGTGCTACAATTAAGGAATCTAAAAAACTAAAAGAAACAATGGTGGGGACCCAAGTGGAATAAGCCGGTGGACACCAATATCCACCCATATCATTCCTCCCCCATTAGGAAGCAATGGTAACCATTGTGTTGAGTTCCTCCATGAGATGAGGAAACTTCTGCTGAACTTGGTCCCTAGTGAGCCACTTGCCTTGGTGCATGCGTTGGCCAAATTTGACAACTCGATACAGTTGGATAATATATTGGCGAGTGTTCTTGATTTGCATGTCCATGATATGATCTGTGGTGGCCTATTCCATGAAGTTTGGGTTTAACTATGTTGGTGTGAGTTGTTCTGCAATGTCGGAGGTGTCTAGTAGAGGTGGGAAGTAGGGTCGAAGGCAGTCCACATTGAACACTGGGTGCAGACCAAGGAATGGTGGAATACTTAGCTCAAAGGAATTGTACCCTATAGCCTTGGTGATGGTTTATCGCCCATATAGGAGCGACCAAAGCTTACACTGGGGTCTAGCGAGGCATTTCTTCTGCAAATGTAGCCACACTTTGTCACCCACTTAGAAGTTGTGTGGCACTCAATGTTGAGCATGTCACTACTTGTACTTGGAATTGGCTCTTTCCAATATGTCATGAACCTATTGGTGGATGTGCTGAATGCACTGTATGAAGTTGTTCGCCTTTTCACCTTTAGAATAGACATGAGAAAAATTAGCCTGAGTAGCAGTAAATGGCATGGCTACTTCAATGGGACATAGTGGCTAGAATCCCAAACCCACCTGAAAGGAGTTGTGGCTGGTTGAGTTGTGGAGAGCCAGGTTATAGCCATGTGTACATAGGGGAGGCTCTCATCCCATGTGTGTGGATTATTTGAGTTGTACATACACAGAATGTGTACAGTCATCCTGTTGACGACCTCTATCTTGCGATTAGTTTGCGAGTGGAAATTTGTGGACTTGGTGAGCTTGGCGTCCAACTTTGACCAAAGGCTGGACAAAAATGCACTGAGGAACCTGATGTCCTGATCTGAGATGATAGAATGTGGGATCCCAAAGTGTACCCACACTCATTCAAAGAAGAGTTTAGAAGTGATTTTTGTTGTGATATTATTCTTGCAGGCTACCAAAATGGCCATCTTCGAGAATCTGTCAACGACCATGAAAACACAGTCATTTCCATGCTTATAAGAAGGAAGTATCGACATGTAATCCATGTATATGGATTCCCAAGGTCGACTAGGGGTAGGCAGTGGAGTATAAAGACCTTGCTTCTTGTTTGTTGGTTTGGAAATGGCGCAGGCAGTACAGGATCTGAAGTACTTCCTGACATCCAGTCGAAGGTTCGACCAATAGAAATACTTTTGCAGTACTACCACTATTTTCTTGACCTTGAAATTCCCGGTGACCCGACTATAGTGCACTTCCCAAATCATCTTTTCACGCTCACTTGAAGGAACACAAAGGTGTCTCAGGTGACATAGAAATACATCCTGGAGGTGAAAATTTGGAACTTTCTTACCCTCCAATAGAATCTTCTATGTGTGGCCGAATTATTGATTTCTCTTGTAGAGAAGTGTTCAATTACAAGTCTCGTGCCCACAAGATTTTAGCATAGTCATTAGCATGATGATTGGCGGTTGGATGAGGTAGTCTGCAACATTATTGGTGCTTCCCTTATTGTACTTGATGTTCAAATGAAACTATTGCAAATATGTGGACCACTTCTTATGGCGATCGTTCTGCAACTTCCCTTGTGTCTGTATGAACTGTAGGGGTCGATCGTCTGTGTGGATGACCATTTCCTTCCCCAAAATGTAATGCTTCCATTGTTGGTAGGCCTGCACATTGGAATACATCTCTTTGTCAAAAGTGGGATTCTTCAAGACTATGCCAGACAATGTCTCACTGTGATATTTCACTGGATGCCCCTGTTGAGTAAGAACTTCCCCAATAGCATAGTCTGAGGCATATTTCTCGATTTCAAATGGTTTTTGCAGGTCTGGTAAATTTAGAACTGGGGAAGATCAGAGGTGATGTTTCAACTCGATGAATGCCTTCTCTCGAGATTCAGACCAAAAGAATTTTTCTTTCTCTCCTCCTTTGGTGACTTAGCTCAAGGGCAAAGTGATATGAGAGAATCCAAACACGAACCTGCATTAAAAGTTGGCAAGACCGAGAAATATGCGGAGCTCTGTTAGACTGGTTGGGACTGGCCAATCTCGAATGAATTAGACCTTGGATAGATCCACATGCACCCCCTGCTCATCAATAATGTATCCCACATAATGAACCTATGTCATGCCAAAAGTGCACTTCTCCAAATTGTCACACAAATTGTGTTGTCGTAGTGTTTTGAGGAACTATCAGATGTGGTGGAGGTGCTCTTCCCAAGTTTGGCTGAAGATCAGGATGTCATCGAAGTACACTACTACAAATGAGTAAGTGAATGACTGCAAGATGTCGTCAATCAGCCTCATGAAGCTTGTGGGAGCATTCAACAACCCGAAAGGCATGACCAACCATTTGAAAAGGCCATCCTTGGCTTTGAAGGAAATTTTCCACACATCAGAGGGTTTGATTGGTACCTGGTGATACCTGGACTTCAAGTCGATCTTGCTTAAATATTTCCCCCGCTTGAGTTGGTATAGAAGGTCATCAATCTATGGGATCGGGCACCTATTCTGGACAGTAATATTGTTCAGCGCCCATAGTCAATACGAAGTCTACAAGTCCCATCCTTCTTCTACACCAACCCGATCGGGCTCCCACAGGTTGATGAACTTGGTCATATGTGACATTTCTGCAACAATTCATGAATTTGGCTCTTGATTTCATCGTTCTCCATAATAGAGCGTCCATATATTAGTCCATTGGGCAGTGACGCACCTGGGATCAAATCAATGGGTTGCTTGACCTGATAGTGTAGAGACACCTCTGCGGGTGAGGTGAAGATGTCCTCGTACTCCTCCATAACATTTTCCATCTATTATTATCGTGCAGAGGAGATTTTTCTGCAGGTAGTGGCCAAAATCTTCTTCTTTTCCTAAGGGCGTATTATTAGGAAAATAAATTTCCCAGTTTTGGAAATGAGCTTACTATATTTCTTTGCAGTAACCAAAGAGATGGCGGCAGGCAGTGCTACCTCTGGTATCCTCTACAACTTATTACCAAAAGTAACAATAACAGTGAGAGGCCGAGACTCATACAAAACATGTCGCTTCCACAAGTATGGTTGGCCTAATAATACATCAGAAACATCAAGAGGAGCAATGTCACATAATAAATCATCTATGAAGAGCTTGATGTTGTAGGGAAGGTGACACTAATGGCTGGCACGAAGTTCTCGTCCTTGGTGAAGCCACTTGATGGCGTACGACTATGGGTGTGTTGTGGTTGGAAAGCCCAACCGCTTCACGACCTTGGCTAAAGTGATGTTCTATTGACTCATACTATCAACAATGAACTATAGCGAGGAATAATTTACGCACATCTGGGAATGGAAGAGGTGCTCCCCTACTATGGATCTTCCGGTTCCTCCTTTTGTATCTTTGTGGTGGAAAAAATGGTGTTTGGATCCACATCAATAATATAATTCCCTTTATCATCCCCCTTGTTAGGTTCTGATTCAAAGTCAAATCATGCATCCTATTTAGAAGCCTTTAGCTCAGCCACTAGTGACTGTTTGGCCAGACACTCACTTGTGTTTTGAGTGGAGCTCTTATGGAACTCACACCACTTTCCTGTGTCCTTCTTTAGCTTCGTAGTGTTATTCTTTACTTGCAAATTTGGCAGGTTATCTCGGGCCACCCCACCTTGGCTTTGTCCTTACTTCTGTGGTTTGGAGGCACCTTTCCCTTGCTTCTGATTTGCAGATCCAAAGTCTCGCTTCTTCTGTTTGAACTTCTTCTCAATCTTGGCAGCATATCAATATGTTGCACTAAGCGAGGAGATGTCGAGGAACTCCATTTCCTCCTGCATGTATATGTGCAAACAATTGTGGTAATTCAACACCAAATCTTTCTCCAAATATTTGATACCCAATTTTGAGCGCAGGGTATGGAACAAATTCATCAGCTCATGCACATCTTGAACCCTTTCTTGCCGCAGCGTAGTACATTGCATGTACATGTCCTCATAGCTCCCCACGAGATAATAGTGTTTATTGATGGTGTCTTGGAAACCATCCCAAGTTAGTGTGGCCTAAAACAGAGAGGGTTCCCTCCCATCCTTTTTCTCATAGTAGGTTTCCCACTAGCCCTTGACATGGGGGGTGGCTTTGAGGAGTGAAAAAGTAATATTTTCCTAGTTGGAAAAGTCATGAACTCAGAAATACCCTTCTAATATATTCAACCATATATCTATGACATCTGCATCTATTTGGCCCTAAAATATGGGAATGCCAAAGTTTACTTGTACCTTAAAAGGAGTTGCGCCTCTAGAGTGGTTGTTGGATGCAGATGCACCATTGGTGGGAAGTCATTGAAGGATCTGGGCAAAGTTATCCATAACCGCGTTCCTTTTTTCTTGAGGACCTACTCAATAAATATTTTGATATGATATCCTGCTCCCTCATCTTTATTTTCATTCCTCATGGGCGGCCGTTGGGGTTTGCGAGGCCAATATTGCAAAGGTTCAACTAGATCGAGCCCTAACTCCTTATAGACCGACCTCATTGGGGACATGCAAAGAAGTATCGAGAAATAGGAGACTGGCATGATACCAATGATCTATAATTATGAAAGAACACAGTAAAATACATAAATACACATAAACGAAGAGATGTAGCAGAAATAATACTTCATTTCATTAATATCACATAACTGAAATATGCTTACAGACAAAATGGAAATAAACTAGCTAGGGCGCTGGTAGCTTATCTCTTAGAATATATGTGGTGGATACAAGCCTTTGAACTCTGCTACAATGAGGCTTGAAGGCCAATTTTGTAATATTCCAAAATTTGCATGCAGCAAATTGGAATATTAAATTTTGCTGATCTCACTTATTAGTTGGATAAATGGGTGAGGAAGCCCATGCATAATAAAAATCTAAATAAAATCCCTCATGGTGTGGAAAGGGATCAAGGTAGCAGCTAGATTTTACACTCTCATGTGTGAACAGGGACCAATGCAGGTGGACAAGTTCAAGTTTGACCAAGTCAACAGCACAAGTATGAGAGGAGGAGATCATCCATAGAGACAACGCAGTGCAAGTGGGAGGAATATTCCTTGGTGAAGGAAACCCTAGATCTATACTTTTGGTCTGACTTTGATCCACCATCATTGTCATATTTTGCTACCATTTTTCTTGTGTGCTCCCTTTGAGTTCCATTTTTGTCTGGGTTTTCTACACCATTAAGAGAGAGGGATTTTAGATCTAAAGTGCTGAGGACTTACAAGAACCCATCCCATTGAGGGGGACTGGTAACATCTTTCTATGTTCCCTTCCCAGGTGTCAAAAAATACAAAAAATATTTAAAACAATATTGTATTGTCTATTGGATGCATGGAGAAACTCTTGCTTTTATTTAGTGCATAATGTGTTTTAATGCATAGATCTAGATTTTGCAGCATTTATCTTAGTCAATTAATTGTAGATCTAAAGATATTGGCAGCCATCTTTGTTGTTAGGGTTGTTTTTTATGCACGGTTAAAGTGAGCCTTTTTCGTACACTTGCGATTAAGATTCATACTAACAACTGTGGATATGGATAATAAGGAGGTTGAGAAACATTGGGGTAAACAGGTTGGGAAAAAGTGTGCCCTAGAATTGGAGGATGCGGTTGGGAAAAGGCATGACACATGTCGTGTCTTGGATACATGTTACCGAGAGGGGGAAAAGTGCTAGAGGAGCTGGCCCCTCCCTAAGGGAAACCATAACCCATGGGAGGATGAGTGTACAGATGTGAAAGGGATCCATCGATACCGTCGGCAGCATGAGATGCCTCCAGTGCATTGGCACCACCAGGTCTAGGAAGATTAGGTAAGACAATATAAACATAACCGGGTTGCACATAGATCAAGTCATATTTCAATGCAATTTTGAGGGTATCTTTCACTGTCTGAGGGAAGTCAGATGCGACATCTTTTCCAATGGTAGGAAAAAGGGATCTGAGAAACCAGTCCATGTAGACATGGTCTTCGAAAATAGGGATTCGACATAGGCTCTTCCTTCTGTGCCATTCTTGAATATGGTCAGATAGGCGGTGGCATAAGTTTGACGGAAAGAGGTCAAGACTTTGGTACTGATGTCATAGCGAAGGGGAAGGTGGAATTAAGACAGAAAAGCCTTGGAAAGAGTCGAAAAAATAGTATGAGAGGAGGAGGCTTGGTCGACATACCACTTGGAAGCTTCTCCAATAAGCGTACGCTGGAATAACCGAAGACGATTAGAGTCATCGATGATGGAGTTAGATGAACACCACATGTGGAAAGAACAAACATGGTTGGTAGGATCCTCTATATAATTTTCTTCAAACTTGGGGATGTCTGAAGAAATGTTGGTCGGCATAGCATGCCAACCTGGATCATGGTGTATGGGGTCATTAATCAACTGGCTGAAATCGAGAAGGCTTAGGCCTGCCATATAAGGAAGCAAGGGAGCATCCAGAATAGTTCCTGTTGAACCACTAGTGGAGTTTCCAGCATTAGGGTCAAGGCCACCACCAGCGTTAGGTCCTGAACCAGACATGATGAAGGTGAAAGGTGAAGGACAGTCGGGGATAGAAACATAAGGGGAAACCGATGAACCAGAATCAGAGTCGGAATGGGGACTCGGTGGAGGACGAACTCAAACCCTACATGGTGGAGTAAGTTTTCCTAAAGGAAATTGAGGATGAATGCCTTGCAGTCTCTGGGATAAATGCCTTGGGGGGCGCAATGATGGGAAAGAGACATAGAACACAATAAGGAAGAGAAGAAACAAGGGCAGGGAGGTGCAGCTCAATTAATTACAATGTTTAAGTCTTGGCCTAGCGGTGTAAACTACGTGCTCTTCGCTTTAGGTGTGCATGTGTGTGATAAGTTTGTTAATTTTAACTAAGCCCAGAACTATAAATAAAACTGAAAGCGACAATAAAGGAAACTAAATGCGACAGTAAAATAAACAACTAAAGATGCATAAATTTAAACCCAAGGAGGAGGGATTCCCAACAACTAATCTATGGGTGGGAAAAATCTACTCAAAACACACAAAATGGCTAATGGATCTAAGGTCATATCTGCTGGAAAGAGGTGCAGAAAAAAAAAAAAAAAAAAAAAAAAAAAAAAAAAAAAAAAAAAAAAAAAAAAAAAAAAAAAAAACCAGAGGGAAAAATGCTGCAAAATAGGTGGCGAAAGGCTACAACCTGAAGGGAAATGGAGGGGACCCTAAAGGAGGACCAAAAAAAATTGAAAAGAGGTGTTTTGGATGGATAAATAACTTACCTAAAGTGGATCTAAAAGTTCATTTTCATATCTAAAAAATGGTTGAAAAACACTGAAATCTCAAAAGACCTGCTTCAGCTAAATTCATCCTAAAAAGGTGGAAGTGTATTGAAGCCCTAAGGGGCTTGGTTCCTACTTCGATGAATAAAACTAAGAAATTATTGGTCCAATATGTGTCAAGAGGGATTTCATACAACCCTGAAAAGTTCCCTATACAAACCCAGAAAAATCACAGAAAAAATCCCACAAAAAGTACAGGTCATAGGTTCTGACCCGTTTTTCGCTGAGGTCACAGTTTTTGGGCAGTTATTCACTACCTGAGTGCTGAGGTCGCAGGTTTTGGGCCAAAAAGTATGACCTGCACTTCCAGCTATCTCGGGAGCTGGTTTCAAAAAAAATTGTCATCTCTGCTATGACTTATACATGTTACCTGCGCAAAGGGCCCATAAACACGCGGAAGTTGGAATTTTTACTGTTTTAGGGTTAAAAAGGTTAAAAAAAACATCAAGAAATGAAAAATAAGAAGTTGGAGAAAAACCCTATGGGTTGAGTAGCTAGTCATGCAGGGATATGAAAAACGATAGAGGTCGTAATTATAAACCCTTGTGGAGTCACCATTTGTTAGTGTGAATTCTAATCACAAGCGTACGCAAAAAGCTCAATTTAGCTCTACATAACAAACAAACCTAAAATCAAAGATGTCTTTCAATTTTCTTATATCTACATTTATTGATCAGAATAAATGCTACAAAAATCCATATCTATGGAGTTAAAGACATTAAACAGCAAAAATAAGCAAGAGTTTCTCCATGCATCCAATGAACAAGAAAATAATTTTTAAAGATTTTTTTGTATTATGACACCTGGGAAGGGAACATAGAAAGATGTTACTAGTCCCCCTCAATGGGATGGGTTCTTGTATGTCCTCATAGCTTCATATCTAAGATCTCTCTCTCTTGATGGTGTAGAAAACCCAGACAAAAATGGAACTCAAAGGGAGCTCACAAGCAAAAAGTAGAAAAATACGAAAACGATGGAGGATCAAAGTCAGACCAAAAGTATAGATCAAAGGGTGATCTTAAGGAAAAAAAGGTAGTAAATGAATTGAAACCCCTTCTATTTATAACAAAATATTGATTTAGTCCAGATATTGGTGCATAATTAAAATATTATTAACCAAATCTAGATCCAAATTTTATTATTTTTGTTGAAGGGAAAAGGAATTTGAATTTGGTCAAATCCCTCTATTTAGAAATAATAAATAAATAAATGATTTATTTATTATTTTAAGAATTTGGTTAATTAATGATTAAATAAATAATTATTTATTCAATTATTTATAAATGATTTGGTCAAATTTAACAAGGAATATTATTAAATAATGATTCCTAGAAAATAATAAGATAAATAATGATTTATCTAATTAATTTTCCTGTTTTGGGTTAAATATGACCAGGAATATTAATTAAATTGTGGTTTAATTAATTATCCCTAGAGGAAAATCAAACAAATAAGGATTTATTTAATTATTCCTCATGGGGTTTCCTGTTTAGACTAGAAATAACTTAATAAACTATGGGTTATTAAATTATTTTTCATAGTGAAAGAAATTTTACTATCGTAAAATTGGTCTTACATGGTGTACTTTAGTACATCTAATAGTAACAGGTTAGATTACCAAAAATTGGTGTAATAATGTGTATTCATAGTATGGTACCTTGAACATGCCTTTTCTTTCAAGAGTTGAGGCCTTCTTTCAAGCGTTTCTCCATATTGGGGTCTGCCATCTAAAGCTCCATGTACCTAGGGTTTGTTTCAACAATGCCAGACCTTGACCATGACAACATATTGACATCCATGACAACCTTATCCAACAGGTCAAGTGAATATCACTAATAATATAAATAAAATAAAGTGATAGACTAGAAGAAACTCATACTACACACAGGCCCTTATACAACTAGTTTCATTGGTTCCAATATGTTGCATTCAAGATCATTTAAATCTTTTAGAGGGTTTCAAATTACCTCTAAATTCAATATATATAGCGTCACCAAATTCAACTTCAATGCAAAGGGCCCCGTGGACTTCAAATTCATTGAAAACGTACTAGAAAACCCTGAATTCCTTGCACTCCTTTTCAAAAGTATCCAAGTCCTCTCCAAACAAGGTTTATCACCCATGAATGCAAGTAGCTTCTAAGATGAAAAATGCATCGTGCTATCAAATTGATAGACAAACCCTCTTTAGTCATCTCTAGCTCGAATTCATGCTATCAAATTGGCATAAAAACCCTCTCTAGTTAGTTTCAACTTGAATTCATGCCATCAAAATGACATGCAAACCCTCTCTGGTAAGCTCTGGCTCCAATTCATGACATAATAACCCAATTAACAAAGCCTCATTTTGTTTTTAAAGTGCATTACATAAATAATTCCCTTCCCACTCCCCAAAATTATATCCCATGGTGTTAAACAACCCTAATCCCCACTCACCACTCATTTGAATCGTCTCCCAAAAACCAGCGAAATAAACCCACTCCCCTAAATTGTGTCACAAAATGTGACTTAACAACCGATCTCTGACATGGATGGTATAATCCCCACTCTGAATTATGCCCCAAAAACCACTAGAAATCCCCACTCCTGTCAATATAAATTTTTCCTACCCTCTGTGCAATACTAACCCAATGATATATGTCAAATGGGAACATTGGAAATAATATTACCACTTTAATATCATGTTATTTATAATAATATATAACATAGTATAATATCATATAATAATATATTATTATATGATAAATGTAAATTAAACAATTATAATATATAACCTATTGGGAGCTTAACAATACTAAGAAGAGGGGATTGATTAGTTTGTACCACTGGATCAAATTTTACAACTTTTTACCTTTTCTTTACAATTAAATGAATCATGAGCTAATTAACTAGAAACACATGTAAGAACATAAAAATAACACATGAACACTAGATGTTAAGAGGAAACCATTCTAGGAAAAAAACCTTTGAATTCTTTATCTTATTGTTATTTATTCTTCAAAATATTCTTTACATCATGCACTAGCCACCACTTGTGTGCAAGCCCTAACTTGCGATGCAAGCAAGAAACTACTCGCTTCAAGCCACTACCTAACAGAAGCTACCACTTCCATAACATAGGCCCCAACCTGTTTCAGGCCTCTAACTCCAATAGTTTCTCAAGCCACCACTTGAAGGAATCCACCACTCCCTGAGAAATCCACCACTTGCCACACTGAAAGGAACTAACCTTCATACCCTTGTGGAACATCTTTCATACATTTTCACATTAGGCCCACTATTCTCAACACACACATTTGTAGGCCTTGTTTCATTTATTTTCATATTGAACCTACATAGACTCTTGCTCAATAAAAAAAACCTCTTTACAATACCAACCTATGATTGATAATACATCAAACCCTAGCAACAAAATAGATACAAATACTCTTATTAGCATCATGTTCTCACTCAACTATTCATATCACCAACAACAATACAAAATACATGGCATCAATATGAACTCTCTGCAACATACCAACTCGGCCATATCCTAAGAGAAACATACACACGATCTTGACAATAATAGCAATATAAATTGTTAAATTCTCACATAAGACATGGCATCTATGGATTATGTAATAAAATATATCAGCAACACATAGTATATGAACACATGAAATAATACTATATCCAAGAAAATCTCAGCTCCACACTCTTAGCTTCTATACAACCTACAACACAAATTTTTCAGAAATTCGATCCCTGATCTAATGTCCTTAAAATAGTATCTACAATAATACTTTGTCCTCAAATACATAACAACAACATAATAATAATGGTGGCAACATACATAAAAAAAATCTAAACTCTCTCTCTATCTCTCTCTTTGCTTTTGCAATATTGCTTAACGTATAATATTTGATAAAAAAAACATTTTCACCTTCGTTATAGGACCTATCACTCTCACACTATGGAACCCCTCCCTTTGCACATTCTGAAATTTTATAATAGAAGAAGGAATATGCAATAATTACCAACCATTACAATCATCATCTTATATTAAATCAAATAATTAATTGTGGCCAATTGAGGTCGGCTCCATTGGTGCAAAAAACCTAGGAATATTCCATCGTAAAAGCTTGTGGTTTTTATTTTGTGCACATAGGGCATGAATTTTTAACCTACAATAATTTTCGTGGGGATATAAAGGAAATATAGAGCACATTGTCATAGGGATACAAAGGAAAGTCAACATAGTTTATGTAAGTGGTGTGGGGATGAAGAAGCAATCCAAAACAAATGCTTTCAACATTAAATTCCCCACTTAGATATATAATTATTTCTTCAAGGAACTTGAAAAAACTAAGACAAAGACGCTTAACATCAGAACACATCAAGTCATCATGCACAAGTTGTTTGAAATCAATGCAAAATTGTGCTCACTTTCAGTGGACATCAATGCTAACACCAAGATTCCAATAATCTCCCCCTTTGGAATTGATGGAAACACCATAGCCACATAACTAGTTGACTCTCTTTAATGGCTTCCATTCATTGACTCGCTAGCTCATTCTCCATTGATGGCTGGTCTCACTCGCACCCTTTAACATCAATGGAAACATGTGACCAAATATTGCTTGGAACACCATGTCAACACCATATTATGTTGATACCAATTTTCCTCTAATGAAACATGATCATCTATAATACTCCTGTAAAATAATCACTAGTAACCAAAGAAATTTGATGGCCATGCTTGTGGCACATGTAATCAATGTCACATCAAGCCAACAAGGACAAAAATGACCTTCCTCTTGTAGACATGCTCCCCTTGAATATGTAATAACGCGAAAATTGACTCTTCAAACAATTTTCCACTTAATTTTCTCCATGTCTTCTTAGGCTCATGCCTCCATGCCACATGCAAGATACAACACAAACTAGACTAATGACTCCAATACAACCCATGACCTATGACATGCAATGATATGCAATGAAAGTACAAGGATATATCATGTTAGTACATGGCTTAATCAATGACATACATGGCTAAAATAATGACACCCAAAGGCCCATACATGGCTGAAATAGATGACTCTTATATGCATTACTAATGCAAGTATGGCTCAACCATCAGACTGAATTATGAAAACAACAATAGTACAGGGATAGATATTTCGCTCAAAGGTGCGCACATGGAAGAAATAAAGTGACTCACTTTTGTGAATGCTTCATACAAATGACTCTTTCCAATGCAAATATAAACCAAATGATGCACTTCCATCATAGTTTGTACAAGGATTTTTCACCAATTAGCAAATGATAGACAAATGCATACATATGGTTTAAAAACATGCTCTTCCACTCATGCATATGATGTGTGGGGCTGCTACAAAATAAATGAGTGAAAGAAATATAAAATAAGCATGCAATCCTTGAAACCCTAATTTCATGCATAAACCCCCCTAAGCTTATTATACCTAGATATCATTTTTTGGATTCAACTACGTTAAGTAAGTCATTCATCTATGACAATTTCCACGAGAGATAGTTGTAACTGGCTAATTTCTCATGATTTTTTAATAGTCCACTTAGCACTCATTGCATTGGGTGATTCTCATAGGGGTGAAGAAGTGGGATTGAAACTAGTGAAATGAATCACATAATGTCAATCATCACTTCCAAGGCTTGCACCAGGTAACCAGGACTTCCCGGGAGGTCACCCATCTCAGAACTCCTCTGGCTCAAGCAGGTTAACTGTGGATTTTTCCCCAAAATCAAGTCCACTTAGCTTGATACCCCATCTGAAAAACATTAGCAAGTATTTTGATTCATGAACCATTCAAATAGAGATCCCTTTACTCTTTATATTTTAAGTATGAGGGGTTTCCGCAGTGCCTTATATTAGATATCATTTTTGGGATTCAACTGTGTTAAGTAAGTCATTCATCTATGACCATTTCAATGAGAGATAGTCGTAACTAACTAATTTCTCATGATTTTTGAGTAGTCTAATTAGCACTCATTGCATCGAGTGATGCTCACAGGGTTGAAGAAGTGGGATTGAAACTAGTGAAATGAATCACATAGTGTCAATCATCACTTCTGGGGCTTGCACCCGGTAACTAGGACTTCCTGAGAGGTCACCCATCCCATAAATCCTCTAGCTCAAGCCCCAGAAGTGATGATTGACACTATTTGATTCATTTCACTAGTTTCAATCCCACTTCTTCACCCTTGTGAGCATCACCCGATGCAATTAGTGCTAAGTGGACTATTCAAAAATCATGAGAAATTATTCAGTTACGACTATCTCTCATGGAAATGGTCACATATGAATGAATTACTTAACGCAGTTGAATCCTAAAAATGATATCTAATATAATGCACTGCGGAGACCCCTCATACTTATTATACCTTCCAAATTCTTTGTTGATCCCAAGGACCTAATTGTGCTTGTAGGATTTTGGACACACCATTCTTTTGTTGAAAATAATATTCCTTCCTTATTCATTGTTCCATGTAGTTTCCATTTGCTCCCCCTAAGACTGTGAAAGCCTCACATTGCTCTTCTGTAGTATTTTTTGAAGAATACACTAGATAAAATGATGGGACCGTAGTGGGTACTAGTGTCTCCTACTTCACTTGTCGATGCCCCTTCTTCTTCCACAATTTGGTGGGATTTTTTTTTATATGTGCATCCTCCTTTGGTTTTCTTCTAGTCCTACCATGGATTAGCTTGTCCTTCTACCTATCTTTCCTTGAAAACTTGGACAACTTACATTCTCTAGCCATGTTACTGAACTTATCACAAGTGTAGTACCTCACATGACCAATATATGAGGCTAGAGAATTAAATATTCTACCTTTCACATTGGGTATTTTACTTGCATTGATTATGCATCTACTCCATGCATTATATCTACAATCAATTTCCTTATGGCCAAACATGTTACATGAGAAACAATAACCATGAAATGAACTTGTATACTTGATGGTGGTTGATATCCTTTGATGCCTAAACTACTAAATTATTTACTGGTAAGATATAAACAAATTGCTTCTATAATTGTCTTAAACATGCCCATAGTTGATACATATAACACTATACCTCATCCATCAAAGGGGAAAAGGGGTTTTGACTCCTTCTTTGAGATATTCTAACTTCAAATCTGGGAGTGAATGTTATTCTTGACATAGGTGCTCCTCTAGGATCATTTCTCGACAACTAGATCTAATGTTTGATACCTTTGATGCTTCTTGTATTGATGTCATTGTCTGCTACAGGCGTCTTAGGTGATCCATTATTTTTTTCATGTGCATGTGAGCTAAAATCTCTCTTATGAAACCCTAAACCATATCTAATCAAGGGATATATTTGGTTGCTGAGAATATTGTCCAAAACCTTGGTGCTCTTCTCCTACTTCAGTTGATTGGCTATCTCTTCAAGCTCCTTCATCAACATGAAAATTTCAACCTCCAACTTTTCATAATAGTGCTCCCTTTCCTTTTTCTAGTTACACATCACATCTTCAACTATCTTTTCTTCCTCGAACTAGATCTTTAGGCTACGTATTTCTTCTCTGAGCTAATTCTCCTTCTCATCAAATATATATAGTAATTTTCCTTGATCTTTGTTCACATTTGTTATCATTTCTATCTCAATGGTAAGCTTCCCTATTACAACCATGGCTAAGTCACACTCAACCTCAAGAAGCATCAATTTATCACATTCATAATCCTCTCGACTCTTTGACTCAAGAAGGATAACAATAGAGAAATATAAAACATAGCTAAGAAGTAGCCCATCATTATTCATACCTTCATATCTACCTTGTTGCTTCACATCTAGTTCACATGAGCCTTCATTTTATGATTTCTCCTCTTAATAATCAATTCTTTAACTTGCACTAAGGGGACATATCTCATTCGGTCGAGATTCTTTCTTTTGAGATCCTTCTTATTTTTCCTTTTATTCTTATTCTCTCCATTTTTTATACTACAATGGTCTCCTCCATACAACACCTATTGTTATCACCTAAAAATGATCATCTAGCCATTTCTAACTAGGTGGATCAAAATACACCATGTAGGATTAATTTTACCATAGTAAAATTACTTTCACCATGGGAGATAATTTAGTAAGCCATTTTTATTAAATTATTTTTGATTAAATTAAAAAACCCCATGAGAATAATTGAATAAATCATTATTTATTTAATTTTATCTAGAAATAATTATTAAAACATTATGTGATAATCATTCCTTGTCACATTTGACTAAATCATCAAGTAATAAATAAATAAATCACTATTTATTTATTATTCCTTAATTTTATTTTTATAATAATTGTTAAATCGCTATTTAATAATTATTTCAATTTCACACCTTTCTTAATCCTTGCGAAATAATTAATAAATCATTTTATTTGTTAATTATTTCTAAGCAAAGATATTTTAACATTTTAAAGATTTTTTCCCTCTCCAAAAAATATAATAAAGTATTCCTAACGCTTATATCTTGATTTGGTCAATAATATTTTATTATTTCCCATTTTCGAGATCAACCCAATATTTTGTTATAAATAAGAGGTTTTTCCATTCATTTTTCACCATGATCACTATGATCATCACCACTATCATCTTCTCATATTCGAGCTCCAATTTTAGTTCTACTTTCTATTTTGGGTTTTTGACACATTGAGAGAGAGAAAAGATCGTTGAAGCACAAGGACATCAAAGGACCCATCCCATAGAGGGGGATTTGCAGGCCCTTGTTGTAGATCTTCATCACCAGGTGTTATTTAATACAAATTGTATTCATTCAAAGGCTTATTTTATTGGGTTATTGCATCAGTTCCTTCTTGTTGTTTTATGTTCTGGATCACATGCAATATTTTTGCTGAATGGTTCTCATAGTTTGAAATTAAAGATATGAAGCGTAAATAGCCACATATTGTTGTTAGAGTCACTTGTCACGAGTGACTTAAGTGAAGAATTTTTGGTACATCTTCCCGAAATATTTACACTAACAAATGGCGACTCTGCTGGGCCATTACCTGCATAGTCGTCAATAAATGGCGACTCCACTGGTGTATTAATTAAAATACTTGGTGACTATTGTTTCTTCAAATATTTTTAGCCTCTAAATTTATATTTTCAGCTCTCCTTTCTTTTTTGGCAAAATTTTTGGATTCAGTTGGTTTTCTGATTCTTTCTGCAGGTAACAGGTATGATCCAAGTAGGAAATGGAACAAGCTGGGAAAGATCTACTAACCAAGAATCCTGGAAGAAAAAAAAACTTTTTAGCCCATTGTTGGTGTTCTAGAAATCACTTTTGGCCCATTTTTTTTTCATTTTGTACTCTTTCCAGGTCAAAACATGTGTTTTTCAATTTTTCCAGAGTTTTTCTAGAATTGTCGACTGTGTTGTGTGTTGACTCAAAAGGGTTCCTTTTCTTTTTTGAGTCACCCCTAGGCCTATATTCTCTTAGTTTTTCTCTTTGAGGAAGGAAAATTTCCCCTAGGGTTTAGAGTACACCTCCACCTTTTTAGGAAGAGATTTCTTGAGTTGAGTCTAGGGTTCAACATTTTCAACCACTGATTTTCAATGTTTTATTCACTTTTTTACAAGCCTTTAGGACATTTTTCTCCATCATTTTACTACCTTTACATTTAGTGTTTCCTTCCCCCCTTAGGATCCCCATGTGTTTCCTAGGTTATAGATATTATTTCCTATCCTTTGTATAATTTTTCACCTATGATTTTTGTTGTTTGTCTGCACCATTTATAGTAAGTTAGTGCCTCTGTATCACAGTCCCTTTGAAATTATATATTTTAGGTCATTTTTGTGTCTTTGAGTAGCTTGTTTTCCTCCTATTTTTTTTTTTTTTTTATAGCCTTTTTGGGTGGTGTTTGTGTGCTTGGATTGGATTTTTATTTTACTGTCTATTTAAAACATTATTTAAATTTTTTCAACACTTTATTTCAACAACACATAGCATCATAAAACATGCTAAATTAACTCATCCACTGAACACACTTATCACACACATTTTCACACCTTAAGAAAACGTGAGCTTGATTAACACCACCAAGCCACATAATAATAATAATCAAACACACATAGATTAAGCCCTCTTGGGCACTAGGGCCAAACAATCTATGTAGTTAGGTGTAGGATAGGTGGGATACGCTTCCAATAACAACCATAAATGACTTACATTGAGACAAATAAGTTGAATTATTAGGGAGCTTAATATTATTCACCATCCCTCGATCCAAAGTCAGAGTGCATCAGAAACCTAATTCAGAGGTGGTTAGGCTAGATCATCATGTGAGTAGTTCTCCTCGGGGCTACCCAAACCATGGTAGGGAATTTCGTGTAGTGGTTCATCACTAAGAAGCTCAAGACTCGACCACTTCCATGGGACGAAGGTAACTCTAGTGACAAATCATAGGAAGACACCATATAGGACCAGTGGTGGGAAACAATTGATTCTCTACCCCACCTTTCTCTAGAAAAATATGTTTGCAGGGATAAAATTTCATCAAGTAAGAAGTCTTTTAGGAGGCCATTTGAAACAATATATTTAGGATTTTTTTGAGGATTTAGACCACCTATAGGCTAGAGGTCATTTTCTTTGATATGATGTGTTTTCTTGAATTAGAGTAGAATCTTAATATAGTTAGTTGACACTTGGCACCACTGAGCTAAAAATTTTCTTGTTGTTTGTTGCTCTTTTTCTCCTATCATCCTTTTTTCCTTTGAGTCATAATTTTATTGACATCATTATGCCTCCCAAGCATTTTTCTTAGAGAATTCGTTGCCTTCACCCCCAGCTTTCATTAGGACATATTAATCCTCCCCGTTGAGTTAGATTTCATCCTCTTAGACCTCCATCGAGTTCTCACTCTAACTCTGGTTCTACTGATTCTTCCAGTTCTTCCTTTGATTTCATGTCTTCCCAACCCCGTGTCATTACCATATCATGCACCAACATGGGTGTGGGAAACCAAGGTGGTAACCAACGTAACCCCACAAGTGGATCCTCAACCATTATGATCACTCCTACTCCATTTCTACCCTTTATGGTTGGTTTGAGTCTCCCTCATTTTAGCCAGCTTATCAATAAACCTCTTCTCCATGACCCAAATTAGCCTATTATTCATACCAAGCTTCCTTCTGACATACTCAAGTTTGAAGGAAATCCTGGAGAATATCCAGAAATCATTTTCACTCATTACATATGTGGTGTTCATGTAATTCTATCACTAAATATTCCATTCGTCTTCATCTATTCCAACGCACCCTTACTGGAGTTGCTGCAAAGTGGTATGTAAATCAATCCATGACCTCTCATTCCACTTTCACAACTCTTTCCAAAAAATTTCTATCCTACTTTAATTTATCTCTTTGTTATGTCACCAGTACTAAATTATTGACTTCTTTCCATCAAAATTCTACCACTCACCTATCTGACCATGTTCACAAATTGTGCAAAAGGAGGAGCATGTGTAGGGCCCCTAAGTTCAAAGACCGTGTTTACATGGATTGGTTACTCAAATCACCTTTTTCCCCCAAAGGTGAATATTTCGCATCACATTTTTATTATTCCAAGGAAGATGTGCTCCAAGTAGCTTTAAAATATGACCCTATCTATGCATAGTCAATATATGTTTATACCATCCTTCCCGATCTGCCTCGACCCGATGTGGCTAACACACCAGGGGAATCTCATGCCACAGACGGTATCGTTGGATCCATTTCAAACCCTCGACCTCCACCATATGCTCCACCTCCGATGAGTTGTGGTCAACCCCAGGGGGGACCAATTCCTATTACACCTATCGTCCTCCCAAAAAATCACATGGAAACACTTATCCATGTCCAAGCACATCATATTCATATCCTTATCAACATCAATAGATTCTAGGGCCAACTCTTTCTCCACTTGTTTATCCTGATGTTGCCTCATCTCCTTACTATCCATATGCACTTTCTCAATCTCCAGCCCCTCAAAAACCAACACCCTAGCCCCTGATTCATCCTCCACATTTGTCACAACAACAAAATACTCCTCAAGTTCAAGTGTATGCTCATGAGAGCACAACCAATCCCCCCAACCTAAAGAAATGAAACAAGGGGAAAGGTAACCGAAAATAACCATCTCAAGGTAATAAGGGTAACTAGAGTCCAGAACCTAATGCCTCATAGGGTAACCAGCCCAATCATGCAACTCAACAACAGGGCATACAATTAAACAAAACAAGGCTCTTCGTATGAATAAACATTGTTCTTGTTGCGATGTATTTGTCCATTATAATCATGAGTGTCCATTTTTACCTTAGATGCACCAAGTATGGGAAGCTAAATTAGTTGCTTCTCGAGGAACTCAGCCTATTAATCCACCCCATCCTCCTCAATCTTCATCACAACTAGTTTTTCTTACCAATCCTTTTTCTCATCAAGGATATATAAATACACAACTCACATAGAGTAATGCAACTCCATAACCTTCACAATATGGTCACAAGGTACCTTACATATCCCTCCAACTAAGGTAGAAGTTATCCATAATATCCCCAAATTTCCATTACATCGAAAAATTGCTTCTTCTAAAGTCGCCCATACCTATACCATAATAGATGACTTGGCGCAGTCTCTGGCTACCATGTCAACACTAGAAGTCCTACATACATTCCCATCCTAATGGAAAACTATACTATCTGATTTGGGTGTTATGGATCCTTCCTACAATTTTATGATTCTCTTGGATGTTGAAAAAGTGGAACATCCCCCCCTTCCCTCATATGTTTCCTTTCAAATACTAGTATCCATAAGAAACAAAATTGTTTAGAAGTTTAACATAGATGGAGGCACCTCCACCTGTGTGATGGAAACTAGTGTTTGAAAAAAACATGGGTCATCTGACCTGTCCCCATCCACCATCACTCACCATGATTGGGAAAGTCATCCCTCACAGCTCCTCAGCTTATATCAAAGATGTCTAATTACTATTGCTAGTAAGAAATTCTTATTTGAAATCAAGGTCATTGCTACCCCATTAGATTATAACATCCTCTTGGGGCGTAGTTACACCTATGCCATGTTTCTTTTTCGCATTTTTCTTCTTTCACAAGATGTTCTTTCCTCATAATGGACAGATTGTCATTATAGATCAGTTGACTCACTATGATCCTCAATCTCAAACTTAGCCTTATTCCAATATCTCATTAATGATTGGCACTAATACTATCTTGCCCATCACCAATGTTTCTCCTGGAGTCTAAAAATATTCCACATTTCTTGGGGCTTACTATGGCCCACTGTCTATCCCCTATGAGCCTAACTCTTCCAATTTTTTCATGCTTAAAGCATCACGAGATTCCCACAAGAGGTTTAGTACACCTTCACAGCAGTCATCCCTACTACAAAATTCTACTCCCAACTCAACACAACCTTCAGGTATAATTCCTCAAGGTCCCTTTCCTTTTATTGGTATCTCTCCTAGTCCCTTCTAGCCAAGAACCTTTCCCTTAGTTATTAATGATCAGGGAGTAGTTCCTACAATTTATTACCCTTTTGGTCAGATACCTTTCTTTTTCCTTCCACTAGGAATATTTTATATCCCTATAATGAATATGTTGAATCTTCCAAATATTACCTTGGGGATCCCAGTCTGGTACATTGATCCTCCCACAAACACTCCTAATGATATACTCAAACCTTACAAAAATTTGAACCCGATTCAACATGTTGTTCCTACCCCTTCCTTTGCTTCAATTCCAAAACAAAATCAACAGGAAGCCACTCCTACTATGAAATCATTTGGTGAGGGGGGAAAATGATTTTGGAACCAAAGACAAGGCTCCCCAAAAAACTTCATCTCCTCTTAATCCCCTAAAGCCTACTCCTCCACGTGCTTTATGTGATGTTGTTGGGCATGCCACCAATAACTGTCCTAATCTCCCTCATATTAAAAATGTTTTCTCTGATACCTTTCTTGACTCTAACATTCGTGAGGTCCATGTCACCTTACCTGAGTCATCTAAGAAGAACAGATCCTTATGCATGAATCACCATTGTGATTTCTGTGACAACTATGGCCGTTATTATCATCATTGTACCTGTCTCAAATAATTTTTTGATACACTTCAAGTCCTTTTCAAGTTATATGTCGATCGTAGTGATTCCACCTCCCCTCTACCTATGAGTTATGGTCCCATTGTTATGCCATAACATGAGGTCTCTCAACTACCCACCGTGATCCCTCCTCCTGATGTCGATATGGTGGTTAGTTTCGCCCATATTCTCTACCTGTTGTCACCCATGGGATCGATGTATTGGGACTCTCTTGTAGTTTCCTTTTGTGATTATGTCAAACCTTCTTCGGAGAACACTTTGGTCTCAACATTGGTAGATGTCTCATATACTAGTCATTTGTATCCCCTTTCTGGTGATGCATATGTGAACCTTGTCTACCATGATGACGATTGGTTCCAAAGCCCCTTACTTTTAACCCATGAATTCGATTGAAATCCAACATGTGGCGATTACATTGACACCCAATGTTTGGGTAAGGTGGAAACCACTTTTGAGAGTCTAGGAGAAGTAATTCTCCCTAAACCTTGTAGTGCATCTGGTGGTGTCGACTCTAGTACCATTATTATTCCACATTTAGAAGAACATATAGAGACTTATATCACTTCAGATCACTCTAGAGATGATCTGCTTAATCGTTCCTCCATATCACATCATCAACCTAGTCTCTTATACATTTTTTTTGTTCAACCACGGTGTTGTCTAGGTGAGCATCAGTTCATTATATTCGAAGTCACTCTTTGGTATAGTGACACCATGTATGAGAATCCAAAAATTTAGTCCATTTGATTCACATATGCAAAGCTAAGTGATATTGGAAATCCACCATTGCCTTTATCCAATTGTATCTATCCATTATTCCCATAAGAAGACAACCATAAACAAAAAATGGTGAACCACCTCATCAAAATGTGTTTGGAGTCCACTACTCTAATACATTTTGACATGTCCATAACATGCTACATACGAAAATGGGGGGCACAAATGACCTTCCATCTCCCATCACCCTTTGTAGGATCTCTTGCCAATTGGAATATATGCTTGAATCCCTTCTTTGAGCACTTGGAACATAATGACACTCCACAAACTCATCCTGCTAGGGGCATCATTCTTGCCTTTGCATACCAGATCAGTCCCCTTCATCACATAGGCTTGGGGGGAAATACCCCATGCTTGGGGACATGATGGCCCCTGGAAAATTTCTCACTTCATTAACATAAGTCTCAGACTATACCCCAAAGATCTAGGTATGCTCAATTATCCTTCCATTCCTTAGATAGTTTGTCCTACCAGCCTCTCCGAAGAGCCATATACGCATCACATATCGTAGATGATTGACACCATTTTTTAAAATATTCTTCTCTATGTGATGCCACAAATACCACCAAATCCCCAGGTTTGACTTAGAGGGTGGGGATGATCCTAGACCTTCACTAGTAGTTCATTCCATCTTCCATTCTTACCTTTATTCTTCACCGGGAACCATCCTTCCAAGAAGCGTTAAGGCCATCCTTAGACAAGTAAGGTCACTTACTTGAAAGAATCATATCTGAATTTCGATGGTCGGTTTTTCCAATATGATATCCACAAGATTTAGTGCCTTATCATCCTCTCAAAATTCTCCAACATCTCACTATGCAAATGAATTGGATTAGGGGGGCAAGAAGCCCTTTGATAAGAAAAACCCTTATTTTTTTGTCACCCATTGCGACCAAAATGTAGATCGGTTTGAAGAACCATAAAAACCGTTGGGAAAATATCACTGAGTTCTATAATAGGTCTCCATTTGTTTTTGGTAATTTAACACTTCACCAAGAAGCCATTTTTTCCTTGAGGTTTCATTTTGCCGCAAATTAAAATTGAATTTATTCATATGAGCCACCTATACTCTAGTACCATTTTACCTTTTAAATTTTCAACTGATGTGTCGATTTTCTTCATGTGTATCCATTAGTTACTCATGCTTTTCTAGTACCCTCTGGGCCTCCCCCATGTGGCAGCATCATCAAGTCTCCCTTGTTCACAACATTCGGGATGAGTCAATCGTGCATTCATTGATCTTGACTTATGAAAGAACACAATAGAATATACCTATAAATATAAACATAGATATGTATTAGGAATAAAACTTCATTTCATTAATATCAAAGAACTGAAATACACTTACATATATAATAGAAATAAACTAGCTCGGGCGATGATAAGTTCTGAGAAGAGGTGTGGTGGCTACATGCCTCTAAACTGTGTTACAATGAGGCTCCAAGGCCTTTTTATTATTTTAAAACAAGGGAAAACCCTATAGAACCAAAACCCTAACCCAAGGAGAAGGAACGCCAAGAGTTTGTGGGCCTTGTTGGGGTTAGTTGGGAAGCCAACTTCCCAAGGGCTTAACTTAATCATCTTATCTTTGTTTGGTGTGTACGATAAATCGTTGAAGATATATCTACAAGTACTATAGTATTTGCTACAAGCCCTTGGTGGACCTCAAAAAAATGTTGTTTAGGGGGTCAAAACTGCCTCGGAAGTTCAGGACCCGAAAAACTGCTAGAAATAGTAAATGTTGTTATAAACAAGGAAATTGATGAAACCGATTGGAGTTCTAGGTGGAATATGCATGCTTCCATAAATCTCCATGTGGATCATTCCTCCCTCATTAGGAAGCAATGGTACCCATTGCGTGCAGTGCCTCCATGAGGTGAGTAAATTTCCATTGAACTTGGTCCCTAGTGAACCACTTGCCATGGTGAAGGAGTTTTCCTACTTTGACAACTCGATATAGTTGGATCCTCTATTGGTGGGTTTTCTTAATATAAGTGGCCATGATCCAATCAATTTTGTCATGTTCCATTCAGTCTAAGCTTAACTCCATTATTGTGAGTTTTTCTACAATGTCGGATATGTCTAGTAATGGTGGAAAGTATGGACGAAGGTAGTCCACATTGAACACTGGGTGTGGACCAATAATGGTGGAATACTAAGCTCGAAGGAATTTTCCCCTAAAACTTTGGTGATGGTGTACAAACCATATCAGAGCGGGTGAAGTTTGCAGTGGGGCCCTGTGAGGTGCTCCTTCGGCAAATGTAGCCAAACTTTGTCGCCCACCTGGAACTTGTGTGTCACCTAATGTTGATCATATCATTGCTGGTACTTAGCATTGGTTTTTTCCAATATGTCATGGACCTGCTAGAAGATGTGTTGAATGCATTCAATGAAGATGTTTGCCTCGTCAGCTTTGCAATGGACATGTGATTAATCTTCCTGAATAGATGCAAATGGTATGGCCACATCAATGGGACATAGTGGCTGGAAACCCAACCCCAACTGAAAGGGGATGTGGTCTAATAAGCTATGGAGAGCTCAGTTTTTAGTTGTGCTTGTTGTGAAGATAAACCCCCTCGATGGACAAAGGCAATCTCTCTAGCCCTAGAGTGGGTCTAGCAACTTGAGATACTTTCTAATGAAAATATTTCTTAGCTAATATTAAAAATGTGACAAGAAGGGAGACATAAGTACCTTTTATTGATGCTATGTGTGAACTCATTGATGATGACCTTGATTCATGATCCTTTTAGGCTCACCCCTTGCTACTAGTGGCACATGAATACCTACAGATAATCAAGTGGCAACAACAAACATAATCCAATACATAATAATCATTAAACATTATCTATATAGCAGATCAAGGAGTATCAGAATATTTGCACAAATGATTAGAAAAATATAGAAAGAAAACATCATATGTTTTATTAATGAACATAAAAGAGAGAGCTTAAAACCCAGGCCTTGATGTTGGAGGCCTCCCTTTGATGAAAATTTGAGTCCTTCACCGAAGCTCTAAAGAATTCCTTCTCCCGAGCAACTTAGGCATTATCACAGTGCAAGAATGTAAAGGGAACAAGAGTTCAGTCTAGCCCAACAATGACCAACAAGTAGTTGAAGGATGGGGACCAATTTATAGGAAGGGAGAAGAGGTTGGGAGCCCATGAAAGGAGGAGGAAGGTCCACTTTCTAAGGGATAAACCCCCCATGGATGATATCAAAGCTCTAAAATCATAGAGATCGACTCTATTACCACCAATTAGCAACCAACTCGACGCCCTATAACTTATATAGGTTGAATATTCTCCTCCATTTGAGGAAGCACTGCCAAAAAGTGATCAGCGTGGTTTTCTAAGAAATAAGAGCAGTGGCAATGCTAAGCTAGAACTTTCAACTTTCCATCAGCATGAGAAGGAAACACGTTGACCCATAAAACTAGGGTTTTGACCAAGTTCCTTCAACAATATTCCAAGGTAGTTTTATTTGAGTCTTCAGGCTGTTAGTGTCAGTATTTGCATACTTCCACCAGGGATCAAAACACATTTTTCATGTGCATCTTATGTGTCCCACTCTAAATAATTTTCAATCATTCCATTAGGTAATGATATAAAATTATTCCATTGGTGGTTGTGCTTGTAAAATGTCCCATTTTCCTTCACAAGTATATGCTTGCTAACCCTCTTCCATGTCTTCATGATGCTGAAAACAAGTCTACTCTCATTTCACTGTTAGTCAAAATCACTCATTGAGTCAGTTTCTTTCATTTCTCATTAGGTCACTAGGGTTTCATTAGGTCAAATAATTGCATTGTCTCATTTTCAATAAAGGGTAAAAGAAGGTGTGGAGGTAACCCAGAATAAACTCATGATTTTCTTCAGTCATGTTTTCTATGTAAAGTTGCATTTCATCTTTGTAAGTTTTCATCTCAAAAATCACATTTTGAGATAAAAACAGAGATATTTTATGTTCTAGTTTTATGTAATTTTAAAGTCACTATATCTAATAAATTCTAAAAAAATTGTTTATTACTAGCTAAAGACATTTTATGAAAAATAAAAAGGCCATGTCAGTCATCCAAAGCATCAAAAAGTATTTTGAAAGGTTAATGAGAAGAAAGAAGTGTGGGTCCCAATCATTAAGAATCCAAAAGTCATTCAAAGTATAAAAGCCCATTTTCCAAAAGAGATCCCCTCATTTGTTCATGTGTCAAGGAGAAAAACATGATTTTGGAGCATAATTGGTTCAAGCAAGGAAAAAACTACAAAAATTGGGTGGCATTGCACATAGAGCATTGGTGCTGCACATAGAGCTATGGCGCTGTGCAGAGCTCTGGCATTGCACATAGAACATTCCTTCCAGTGCAAAATTACACAGTGTTGCGCATAGAGAGAGGGTGTTGCTCACCTAGGTAAGGCGTTGCGCACAGGACTGAAACCCTCTCAAACTCCTCTAAACACTTCAATATTTCCTCTTCGTCTCTAGAACAAGTAAGTAAACCCTTGTAAATCCTTATTTATTCATTTTATGCTTGTGGGTGAAGTTTTATTTTGGCCAAAATTACAAAGAAACCCTAGTTTTACTTTGTCACTCCCAAAATCCCCATTCCCCTCACAAATTTCCCAAAACCCCCTTGTCCCAAATTCATTGTCCCTAGACCCTACCACCCACCCATGCTTCTAAAAAACACTACAACTACCCATCCCTAAGTCCCTTTACTCTTTTCCATTAAAACCCCAATTTCTAGGAATTTCACTCTTTTTCCTAGATTTCCCCCATACCTTTGACCTGTAATTAAATTCTCATTTTCATCTCCCTTCATATTTTCACCTCCCATCACCTCAAAAAGTTTCTTAACCCTTTTCCCCATCTCCCGTAATTTTTTTGACTCTATCCCTATCCCCTAAAGCCCTCATTTCATCATTTTTTTCCCTGCTCGCATTACCTTTAATCCTTTATTCACTCTCCCTTTTTTCCCTCTTCCCTAGGGTTTCCAAAGTGCCAAATAAAAAAGCATAGAGAGAGAGGATATAGATTACAGAGAGGAGGAACACAGTGATGATGAGTTTGAGGAAGATGAGATTCTACAACAAAGAAGGCCACACAAGGGAGGCAAAATCATTAGAGTAGAGCCAAAAAACCTTAGAGAGCTAGAGGCTTCACCTTTAGCTATGTCCTGTGTCAGATATGTTGGGTGCTATGAGTTTTTTGAAAAGGTGCAAAGAGTTCAACATCACCTTGAGTTGACTAGGCTTTTCATACTGAACCTCCATGATAACAGGGTAACTCTCACAGGGGTGACTTTTTCCATTACCACTTCTATTATTGTTGATGCTACAGGGATTCCAAATGTAGGGGAAAGATGGTACAAAGCACAGGACCTGGGTGATCATTATTTTGAGCCTTACCTCAAGACCAGGTACAAGAATGAAAAAGGAAAATTTTCCCCTTCAGTTTCCTCCTCAACAAGTATGCACCAATGATGAAAATTATCATGAGATACTTCACTTGTGAGGGCAGATTATCCATAGTTCACACATATCATATCAAGCTTCTCATGCATTTCAAAAGGGTGAGGATGTTGAACATCCCATATTTCTTGCTTTGGAACATTGAGAAGATGGCATACTTGGTGGTAAATAAATAATATCATCAGAAGATGAACAACCTCTATCATCACTCCCTCGTCAAACTCGTTGTACTTCATCATCTTGGTTTACTCAACATCTCTTGGGATAATTTCATTTCCAATGACATATTCACAAATCCCCAAATCCCTCCACCAATGCCACAAGAGAGAACAGAAACATCTACTATCCCTGCAGCTGCAAAGACAAGGAAGCATAAAGTCAAATCACCCAGGATAGTCAAAGAATGCAGTGTAACATATCAAAGAGGGCCTAGAAAACTGTTTGCAGCAGAGAGGCAAGTGCTTGCTCCACATGGTGTGAAAGGGGCCTTACATTCTTCATCAGCACATAGGAAAATGCTTGCTCCGCATGATGTGGAAGGGGATTTTCCTTCTTCATCAACAAAGCAGGTACACCAAGCATTGAAGGGAAAAGAGAAAATCATAAAGGTCATCCATGGAGAAATAGATCAAGAGCATGAAGATGCCCATCAAGTAGAGGCTAATTTTGAGCTAGTAGAACTTGAAGAGTTTGATGACACTACCACATCAAACATTTCCATCAAAGAAAACGAGGCACAATTCAAAGAGCTGCAAACCAATCTTGGGAGGGAAAAATTCATCATCTCTTCCCTAGAGCAAGAGAACAAACAGTTGACAGACAATCAAACTCTTTTAGAGATAAATTTTTTGTAGGAGAGAAGGAAAAACATGATTAATCAAAAATCTATGGAAGATCCCGAGGAGGCTAAAAACATCAAGAAAAGGACAAAGACAAGAGGCCTCAAAAGAACATTGGAAAGAGAAAGGCAAGAAGCCCAAAATCTGAGTTTTGACCAGCAATTAGCAAAGGAGATTGAAGATAACAAAGAAGTGTGGCTTGAGAGAGTCAAAATTCACTTGGAGAAGCTACTAGTGAAGGCCAACAAAGACAATCAGATGCTCAGGCACATGGCCCATCACTATCAGACCCAGAACAAAATTTGTAATATCAAGGTCAAACAGATGAAGGATAAGTTGAAGGAGATTCAGAAGGGCAAGAAAGGAGGTGAAAAACTCAATATACTTGTTAATGCCTCCTTAGCTCAAATTTACATGTGATTGTGGGCTTTTCCTACAAATTTTGAGTAATTTTGAAAAAAATTGGATATTTTTGAGTTTTTGGGCACATTTTGAAAAACACAGAAATTTATGCTCTATGTGCAGCACCTTGATGTTGCCCACTCTTTTAGGGAATCCAATGGAAAAAAGGAAGACATAATTGTGTTCATAATGATGAATACATTCTCCATGTAATTTTTCTAAGCATTTTGAGCAAAACTGGTCAGGAAAAACGGCCAAAAACACCTAAAAAATCATGTTTCTACCTCTTTTTTAGGGTGGCGCCGGGCATAGAGGTAGTCTTGGGATTCACTTTTGAGGGGTAAAAACAGTTTAAAATTAGAAACTACAAGACCATCTGGAATGTAAACATGACAATATTTCCAATGAGCTATCATGAGCTCAATTTTTACATTGGGAGGTCAGTCAAACATGACCTGCAAGAAGACCTATTTTTTCCTCCTTGGCGCTGCACATAGGACAAATTCTGCCTGTTATAGAGTTTTCTCATTTTTCACGGAATTTTTGAGTTTTAACTCACTAATTTGGATTTTCAATGATGTAATTGATAAGGATGAATTTAATTATGATGAGGATTAGTTTTATATAGGTAGATTCATTAGCTTTAGTCCTCTAAAGGTCAAACGAATTTGTTTCATCTCTTTTAGAGGCAAGTTGTTGGGTCTTCCCAGTCTTCAGATTCTTGTTCAACATTTGGTGGAAACTGATCCTCATCTCATGGATTCAACTCCCTGAGGCTAGGGTGATTTTTTTTGAGGTCTATATCTTCTTCTTATTCTCATTATTAATGGTTGGTCTCAGTTGGATTCTTGGCTTTTGAAGAGACACACTTTGTATCAGTTCTGAGCAGGAATATTAATCAAATTTGCAGCTATTTTTATGGGATCCTTGTGGTATGGTGTTTAGTTTTAGTTTCTCCTTTTTTTTTCATGTGTTTAAATTTATTTTTAATTTTATTAATCATTTCATAACTTATAAGTGAATGTATGCAAGTTAGATAAGCAGAATCCATTCTCATATGCTCTGTTTTGGGTAGACATTCACAGTCTGTTAAATTTATTTAGTTTAGAAAGAAACCATGATTTCACCATGATATTTCTAGCTCCTCATCTGTCTTGATCATCCCACCCATTCAAAGCCTAAATTCATAAATTACTATGCCTAACTTGCCCCATAGAACACCTTGCAAATTTTGACCTAATTTCCCTTTCCCTGACTATTTGACTCCTTCTGATTCAACAAAACCCTATACAATAAAAATCAAAACCTTGAGCTACTATACCTAGCCTAATATCTTCTTTACTCAGCCATCTTGGTTGTGATCCTTACAGAGAGAGCCCTCTCCTTTCCTAGTAGGGCTAGCTACTTGGCTAAGCGTGGTTTGTGGTTACCTCGAAATTGCCTTTTTCAGCTTGAGGTTCAATCTGAGTGATAACATTTTGGAAATTCCACTAGGGAAGCAAAAGACCATATCTTCCCTAGGAAAGAACGAAAAATTTTAGATCTGATTGTTGATGGTGGACAACAATCAGACACATATGAAGGTTGAAACATTCACCTGGCGACTCCATTGCTCGAAATCCCGAGTTTCGAAATATTGATGGTGGCTCCACTGGCTAAATGAAGGACTCAGATGTCATTTCTATTTATTCAAGGTATTCATGTATCGACCTTTCAAATCTTCCTGATTTTCCTAATCAATTACCGAATGATGCATATTTTTTTAGCAATGGCCCTATATTTAACAGAGAAGATCAAACTTTGACTCTAAAACATGTAGCAAATTTTAAAAAAATTGTTGAACTCCTTAGAGTAAAACAAGAATATGTCTTCATCATATTATTCTATGATTCATTTCAAGGGAAATGTAGACAATGGATTGAAAATTTATCTGTCATATCTATTAAGTCATTTTCTAAGTTGTGGCATATTTTTCTGGAAACGTGGATGGAGAAGGAAGAATTCAAAATAGAGGCGGCCTCTATTCAAGGATTTAGAGAATGGGAATATATGTGCACAGATGATGAGGTAGATGAGAACTTTGCTTCATCTCTTTCTTCTTATATGAAGTCCTATCGATGTAGCCATGAAATTAAGCTCAATTTTTTGCAAGTGTTTTCCATCAAAATCGAAAAAGATCTAATTTTAATTGTAGACCCAACTACAGTCTCGAGATTTGGACTGTTAAGTCCCATTCTCTGGGAACCCTTTCCAGCAGAAGGAAAGAAAGGCAAGGCTGCCCTTGGATGTTTGCATTGACAGTTTGCAACTGGAGGCATGTATTGAGGAGTTGGGGCAGCAAACAGAGTTTGGTTTCTATGATCCCGTTGCCACATATATGGAATATTTTTTTCAGTTTAAATGATAGACCAGATTGTCTTTTAAAAAGCTAGAGACATTGTGTGCATGTATGGTTTTCAAAATGCCCAATTTTGTTCTGGTTCAAGTAATGCCAAGCATCATTATTATTACAGTTGCTTGATTGGATAATTTGGCATTACAGCATCACTTGATCTAGTAATTTTGCAGCAAAGTAGGGTAGATTTGTATATAAATAAGCTTCCTAAGGCAGCATTTTAGTTTTCTGCATTAGTTTCAATTTCCTAGTGTATAGGTTTCAGTATGTGTGTATTTTTGGTTGGTATAAGTAGTTCAGGTTTGAAGCTATTTGTGACAGTATTGGCCAATGGTTAGGAACTTGGTCTACAATGTTCTTGACACCTCCAAGGAGCTTCCATCCCCAATAATGCCAATGTTAGTGTCATTATTTGCATACTTCCACCAGGGATCAAAACACATTTTACATGTGCATATTAGGTGTCCCACTCTAAAGAATTTTCAATCATTGTCATGATATCAAATTGTTCCACTAGTGTTTGTCCTTGTAAAATGTCCCATTTTCCTTCACAAGTATATGCTTGTTGACCCTCTTCCATGTCTTCATCATGCTGAGAAAAATTCTGCTCTCATTTAACTTTTAGTCAAAATCACTCATTGAGTTAGTTTCTTTCCTTTCTCATTAGGTCACTAGGGTTTCATTAGGTCAAAGCATTGCATTGTCTCATTTTCAATAAAGGGAAGCAGAAGGTGTGAAGGTGACCCAGAATAAACTCATGATTTTCTTCAGTCGGGTTTGCCATGTAAAGTTACATTTCATCTTTGTAATTTTTCATCTCAAAAATCACATTTTTGAGATAAAAACAAAGATTTTTTATGTTCTAGTTTTATGTAATTTTAAAGTCACTGTATGTAATAAATTCTAAAAAAGCTGTTTATTCCTATCTAAAGACATTTGATGAAAAAAAAAATGTCATGTCAATCATCCAAAGCATCAAAAAGAATTTTGAAAGGTTAATGAGAGGAAATAAGTGTGGGCCCCAATCATTCAAAATCCACAAGTCATTCAAAGTATAAAAGCCCATTTTCCAAAATAGATCCTCATTTGTTCATGTGTAAAGGAGAAAAAAAATGATTTTGGAACATAATTGGTTCGAGCAAGGAAAAAATTGCAGAAATTGGGTGGTGTTGCACATAGAGAATTGGCGCTGCACATAGAGCATTCCTACCAGTGCAAAATTACACGGCGCTACGCATAGAGAGAGGGCGTTTCTCACCTGGGTAAGGCACTGCGCACAGGACCGAAACCCTCCTAAACTCCTCCAAACACTTCAATATTACATCTTCGTCTCCAAAATAAGTAAGTAAACCCTTGTAACTCCCTATTTCTTCATTTTATGCTTGTGGGTGAAGTTTTATGTTGGCCAAAATTACAAAGAAACCCTAGTTTTACTTTGTCACTCCCAAAATTCCCATTCCCCTCAAAAATTTCCCAAAACCCCCTTGTCCCAAATTCATTGTCCCTAGACCCTACCACATCACCCCATACTTCTAAAAAACACTAAAATTACCCATCCCTAAGTCCCTTTACTCTTTTTCATTAAAACCCCAATTTCTAGGAATTTCACTCTTTTTCCTAGATTTTCCCTATACCTTTGACCTATAATTAAATTCTCATTTTCATCTCCCTTCATATTTTCACCTCGCATCACCTCAAAAAGTTTCTTAACCCTTTTCCCCATCTCCCTTAATTTTTGTGACTTTATCCCTATCCCCTAAAGCCCTCATTTCATCATTTATTTCCCTGCTCCCATTCCCTTTACTCCTTTATTCGCTCTCCTTTTTTCCCTCTTCCCCAAGGTTTCCAAAGTGCCAAAGAAAAAAACATGGAGAGAGAGGACATATATTACAGAGAGGAGGAACAAAGTGATGATGAGTTTTAGGAAGATGAGATTGTACAACAAAGAAGGCCATACAAGGGAGGAAGAATCATCAGAGTAGAGCCAACAAACCTTAGAGAGCTAGAGGCTTCACCTTTAGTTGTGTCATATTTCAGATATGTTGGGTGCTGTGAGTTTTGTGAAAAGGTGGAAAGAGTTTAGCATCACCCTGATTTGACAAGGCTTTTCATACTGAACCTCCATGATAACAGGGTAACTCTCGCAGGTGTGACTTTTTCCATTTCCACTTCTATTATTGCTGATGCTACATGGATTCCAAATTTAGGGGAGAGATGGTATAAAGACAAGACCTGGGTGATCATTATTTTGTGCCTTACCTCAAGACTAGGTACAAGAAAGAAAAAATAAAATTTTTTCCCTTTAGTTTCCTCCTCAGCAAGTATGCACTGATGATGAATATTATCATGATATACTTCACTTGTGAGGGCAGATTCTCCAGATTGTACTCATATCATATCAAGTTGCTCGTGCATTTCACAAGGGTGAGGATGTTGAACATCCCATATTTCTTGCTCTGGAACATTGAGAAGATGACATACTTGGTAGAAAAGATAGAATATCATCAGCAGATGAAAAACCTCTATCATCACTCCCTCATCAAACTCATTTTGCTTCATTATCTCAATTTACTCAACATCTCTTGGGATAATTTCATTTCCAATGACATATTCAAAAATCCCCAAATCCCTCCACCAATTCCACAAGAGAGAAGAGAAACGTCTACTAGCTTTACAGTTGCAAAGACAAAGAAGCATAAAGTCAAATCACCCAGGCCAGTCAAAGAATGCAGTGTAACATATAAAAGAGGGTTTAGAAATTTGTTTGCAGCAGAGAGGCAAGTGCTTTCTCCACATGGTGTGGAAGGGGCCTTGCCTTCTTCATTAGCACACAAGAAAATTCTTGCTCCACGTGATGTGTAAGGGACTTTTCCTTCTTCATCAACAAAGCGGGTACACCAGGCACTGAAGGGAAAAGAGAAAATCATAGAGGTCAACCATGGAGAAACAGATCAAAATAATGAATATGCCCATGAGGTAGAGGCTGATTTTGAGCTAGTAGACCTTGAAGAGTTTGATGATACTACCACATCAAAAATTTCCATCAAAGAAAAGGAGGCACATATCAGAGAGCTGCAAACCAATCTTGGGAGGGCACAATCCATCATCTCTTCGCTAGAGCAACAGAACAAAAAATTGACAGAAAATCAAACTCTTTTAGAGATGAAGTTGATGTAGGAGAGAAGGAAAAACATGATTAATCAAGTAGCTATGGAAGATCCTGAGGAGGTTGAAAACATCAGGAAAAGGCCAAAGACAAGAGGCCTCAAAAGAGCATTGGAAAAAGAAAGTCAAGAAGCCTAAAATATAAGTTTTAACCAACAATTGGCATAGGAGATTGAAGATAATAGAGAAGTGTGGCTTGAGAGAGTCAACATTCACTTGGAGAAGCTGCTAATGAAGGCAAACAAAGACAATCAGATGCTCAGGCACATGACCCATCACTATCAGACCCAAAACAAAATTTGTAATATCAAGGTCAAACAGATGAAGGATAAACTAAAGGAGATCTAGAAGGGAAAGAAAGGAGGTGACAAAATAAAGATACTTGTTGATGCCTCCTTAGATCAACTTGACATGTGATTGTGGGCTTATCCCACAAATTTTGAGTAATTTTGAAATTTTTTGGATATTTTTTAGTTTTTGGGCACATTTTGAAAAACACAGGAATTTTTGCTCTATGTGCAACGCCTTGGTGCTGTGAACTCTTTTGGGGCATCCAATTGACAAAATTAAGACATCAGTGTGTTCATAATGATGATTACATGCCCCTTGTACTTTTTCTAAGCATTTGGAGAAAAAATGGTCAGGAAAAAGGGCCAAAAACACTTAAAAATCATGTTTCTGCCTCTTTTTCAGGGTGGTGCTGCACATAGAGGCAGTCTTGGGATATTTCACCTTTGAGGGGTCAAAGCAGCTCCAAATCAGAAAATACAAGAATATCGCAAAATTAGATAGGACAAGCTTTCCAATGAGCTATCATGAGATCAATTTGGACACCGGGAATTCAGTAAAAAATGACCTGCAAGAAGACCAATTTGTTTCCTCCTTGGCATTGCGCATAGGACAAATTCTGCCTGTTTTGGAGTTTTCTCTATTTTTCACATAATTTTTGAGTTTTATCTCACTAGTTGGGATTTTCACTAATGTGATTGATAAATATTAATGTAAATATGATTAGGATTAGTTTACTATAGGTAGATTCATTAGCTTGAGTCCTATAGAGGTCACATGAATCAGTTTCATCTCTTTTAGAGGCAAGTTGTTGGGTCTTCCTAGTCTTCAGATTCTTGTTCAGCATTTGGTGGAAACTGATCCTCATCTAATGGATCTGACTCCCTAAGGCTAGGGTGAATTTTTTTGAGGTCTATATCTTCTTCTTCTTTCTCATTAGTAAGGCTTGGACTTAGTTGGATGGTTGGATTTTGAAGAGACACACTTTGTATCAGTTCTGAGTAGGAATATTAATCAAATTTGCAACTATCTTTATGGGATCCCTATGGTATGGTGTTTAGTTTTAGTTCTCCTTTTTTTTTCATGTGTTGAAATGTATTTTCAATTTTATTCATCATTTCATAACTTCTAAGTGAATGTATGCATGTTAGATAAGCAGAATCCATTCTCATATTCTCTGTTTTGGGTAGACATTCACAGTCTGTTAAATTTATTTAGTTTAGAAAGGAACCATGATTTCACCATGAGCTTTATAGCTCCTCACCTGTCTTGATCATCCCACCCATTGAAAGCCTGAAGTGCTAAATTACTATGCCTACCTTGCCCCATAGAACACCGTGCAAATTTTGACCTAATTTCCCTTTCCCTGACTGTTTGACTCCTTCTGATCCAGCAAAACCCTATACAACCAAAATCAAAACCTTGAGCTACTATACCTAGCCTAATATCTTCTTTACTCAGCCATCTTGGTTGTGATCCTTACGGAGAGAGCCCTCTCCTTTCCTAGTAGGGCTAGCTACTTGGCTAAGCGTGGTTTGTGGTTACCTCATAATTTCATTTTTCAACCTGAGGTTCAATCTGAGTGATAACACATGGGATGTATTTACATATTTTTCCATGTTGGAAACATTACACATGGTATGTCACGGGGCACTTCAAGATCAGGGACTAGAAGTGAGCATGGTGAAAAAATACTATGTAATATATGCCCCCTAAAGCATGAAGGAAAAACGAGGAGTGATGGCTAAAATGCTTTATGAATCAAGGCAAAGAACTTAGATCACTTCCAGGAAACCTACCAAATCAAATATATTACAATATATGACATATTTGGTATGAATATTCCTAACCACATAACTCTGAACTAGGCATCAAATAGCACATGAACCCATGGCATGGTCACAACCATTCGTCTAAAGAGATTATAGAAATGGACCCACGACATGGACGCAATCATCTGTATAGATAGGATCATGTATACAATCATGAATACTCAATAACTACCCACAACCTGGATCAGAATCAGATGGAATATAGGGTCTTCACCATGATCTCAATCAACCCAATGTACAAATCTAGCCATGCGAATAGATGTGCTGACATCAAACATGATAGAAACCACCTGATTACCGTCCAAGAATGAAAAATGTTAACAGGAACGAGAGAAACCACCGATAATGATGATGGCCCTCAAGGTACAAAAACAAAATCTACAAGTGTGAATAAATTTGTGAACCTGTCGTCGAACACAAATAACTTTCCATTGAAGCATGCAAGGTCCAAGGTACTGAAAAGAAGTTTCTAAACCATCTTCCCAGATAATGAGCTAAAGTCAACAAGAAGTGATTTATTGAAAGAGGGCCATAATGATTCCCACATCATCGACATGAAACAACATATATCTGTTGGCATGTGTTTTCCTTGATGGCAACCTACTTGATGAAATGAGATTGTTGGCATGTGTTGTCCATGATGGCAACCTACTTGATGAAGTGAGAATGTTGGCAATATGATGCAATGTTTTGTCCTTGATATGCCAACCTACTAGATGAAGTTGGCCTTGATGGAAACTGACTTGATGAGATATCTTTGGATGGCAACCTACTTGATTAATGATGGCAACCTACTTGATGAAATAAGATTGTTGGAAATATGATGCAGAGTGGTGTCCTTGATGGAAACCTACTTGATGAATTAAGGAGGAGACTGTTGGCAATGTGATAAAATGTGTTGACTTTGATGGAACCTGCCTGATGAAGTTGTTCTTGATAGAAACTTTCTTGATGAGTTACCTATGATAAGCAACCTATGTGTTAAATATTTAAGGATGATGATTTTGTGTGTTAAAAGGAAGAATGATGTATCTACAAATCATCTCAGAAGTACCAGAAGAAAGGAAGTGGCAGAAAAATGATAAAAATGATGTGTCACAAAGCATATGCGGGTTCGTTAAGGCGAAGTAGCGTATGCACGCGGAAAAGTTCATGCCAAGTTGTGTATGCCCTTTTGCACTCCAAATTTAGAATACCAAGGGGTGTTACCATGGTATTGACCCATTGTATTGAGCACTTGATTATCTATTTGATCTCGTCCAGGAATACCATCGGAAGTGGTGTGGTTTTGGCTCATGGTATTGATAAAGGCTAAACCTATATAAGGAGAAGAAGATAATTGTGCAAGGGTGTGCATATGAAAGGGTTGTTAATGAATAAATATCTCTAAGGAATGTTTGCATGGATGAACTCTGTTCTTGATTGATCTGAATCTATGATGCACCTATGAAGAAAATGATGAAGAGGGATCTCTAGATCTGAAATGTATATGTATTTTCTAGATCTGTTTATGGAATGTTTAGATCTAAGATGAGGTGAAATAATTTCTGAAGTAAAGGATGAAATCTGATTTGTTTATCTGATCTGAAGAGCTGGACAGTCCTGAAAAGTTACAGATGTATACGCATGTTCGCTTCAGAAAAAGCGCGTGTATACGCGGGTCTGCTTAAGGAAAAGCGCGTATGGGCAGAAAGGGTTTTCTGAAGAATGCACTGAAGTATACGCGGGTTGGTCTACATGAAAGTGTGTACATACGTAGGTTCAGTGAAGTAAAAGCGCGTATGGAATCTAGGGTTTGCTGAAGTAAGTGGAATGAAATGCCTGATCTGTTTTGTTGTTTTACTGCTATCTGTCAATGATGTATTCATACAGAACTGGGTTGTTTGAATGATGAATATGCTGCTGATTATGTTAATTGAAGATCAAGTTGTTGGTTGATTGGTTGATGGTACAATGAATGAATTGATGAGGTTATAAGTTTCAGTTTGATGAATGTTGAGCTTAAATGTGTGGAGTGGGTCCAGTCTGAAAATATGATGAAAAGTGGCCTACAAGTTGTGTTGTATAGAAGCTGTTGGATCCAGTATGAAAATTGATGAAACATGGTCCACGTTGGTGCTGAGGGTCGAAGCCTTCAGTGAGGGGGTTGTAGCTCCCTTCCAGTGGTAGCTGGTAAACAAGTGCAGGGGGTAGTGGCTCCCTTCTAGGAGAGGCTGGTAAACGAGAGCAGGGGGTAGTGGCTCCCTTCCAGGAGAGGTTGGTAAACGAGAGCAGGGGGTTGTGGCTCCCTTCCAGGAGAGGCTGGTAAACGAGAGAAGGTTGTAGCCTTCTGCAGGTGGGTGCCTACATGCTGGTATGAGTTTGCACCAGTACATTGTTGTAAGATGTTTTCTTTATAATAAAATATTGAATACAGAGACAACGACAGCGGTGGTTTTCTCCCAACTTGGGTTTCCACCTTAAATCCTGGTGTTCATGAGTGTTGCTTATGTTTGATGGTTTATTCTGATATTATTGCACATGCTTACTGCTAACTAAACATCTGATGAATGAATGATGCATATATTTAAGTAAAGAATTAAATGCATAATAAGATCCCTGTATATACGCGAGTTTTATGAAGGATATCCACGTGTATACGCTAGTTGGCTTCACTAAAGTAGCTTATGGGTTTTTGAGTATGAAAAAGTAAAAAGTTTTGAGTATGCCCTAAATACTGATTCACCCCCCCTCTCAGTATTTTTCCCAACAATTGGTATCAGAGCAAGTCCTTCTTTAGAAGCTTGATCGCTTGAAGGAGATCCGTCGCAATGGGAAAGAAGCAAAAGAAGAAGGCTACTCAAAGAGAGGAGATATCTCAGAAAACATGTGCAGCAGAAAATGAAGAAGATGAAACAGGTAGTGATTGTTGTTCTTGGGATTTATTTTCTTATGCATGCAATGGCGAAGATAGTGAAAGTAATATTGTGGATCAAGAAACAGTTCTCAAGATCCAAGTTGAAGATCAAAAAATATTATTTAATAAGAGAGAATCTATCTACAAAGATATGATCTCTAGACTGAAAAGGTTGTACGATGATGTAGCTAATCGAAGCAAGGGACTTGAAGCAGAAACCATATTTCTGAAAGCAGATCTCAAAAAATCAAATAAGAAGAATGAAGAACTTGAAGCAGAAATCATCTATCTAAAAGAAGACCTGGAAAAAGAAAACAAGAAGAATGATGAAGAAAAATGACTTGAAGCAGAAATCATCTCTCTGAAGGCAGATCTCGAAGCATCAAACAAAAAGAATAAAGAACTTCTACAATCATTTGAAGAAAAAGGACTTGAAGCAGAAATCATCTCTCTGAAGGCAGATCTCGAAGCATCAAACAAAAAGAATAAAGAACTTCTACAATCATTTCAAGAAAAAGGACTTGAAATAGAAATTATCTCCCTCAAAGAAGATCTAGAAAAAGCTAATAAGAAGAATGAAGAACTTTTACAAACTATTGAAGAACAAGAGAATGGATTGAAAGAAGAGATTTTAAAATTTAATGATCAAGTAGAAGAAGGAAGAAGGAAAGAAGAATGTATGAAGAAGAAATGCCAAAATTTGGAGGTTGAGGTAAGCATTCTAAAAGGTAAATTAGAAGAAAAGGATAAACTTTTGAGGTTTCAAGATAGTACTAAGATTCTGGATAATATTCTTAGTAGTCAAAGGTCTCCTTCTGTTAAATTTGGTCTTCGTTTTCAAGAAACTGTTAAAGGAGAATCTAGTTCACAAGGAAGTGCTAAAGATTCAAAGGATGTCAATGCAAAACCTGGAGTGTTGAAAGAAACAAAAGGTCAACCAACAATCAGGAACTCTCAAAAGGAATCATTCCCTCCTTTGATCAATAACGTTGAATGTTTTAAATTTCATAATTATGGGCATGTTGCAGCCAATTGCAGAAGCAGAATGTTTCAGTCACATGCAAATAGATTCTACAAAGAAAGGTACTCTAGTTTCTTCAAGGGATATTTGTTTTCATGTAACAAGTATGGTCATAAAGCAGCTGATTGCAATAGAAGGAAGAATAGAACAACACATTATGATCCTTATGCTTACTTTTCTGGTCACACAAGATGTTATGCTTGTAACAAGTATGGACATGTAGAAAAAGAATGCAGGATGAACAGATTTGAAAAATTGGAGAATTTTCAGCACACTAAAAGAAACTTCAAGCAAAGCTGGAAAAAGAAGGAGGACCGGTCAGAAACGTAGGGAATATTGACCCTACTGCAGTCATCCGCTTCTAAAGCTTACTTCTCATAATGGCTGCAGGAGTGATGTGAGATACATTATATGGATTAGTAATGTATCATCACAGGGGGAGAAATTTATGATGATTCCCATGGTTGGTTTGATAATTCTGGTTATGTTTATTTCTGACAGTGCATTTGATGTGAAGAAGACAGGTACAGATGGTACAAATTCAGGGGGAGATGAAGTTGTGGAAATTTTCTGTGTTTCACTTTCCATACGTGGGTTTAGTAAACAGAAGCTGTGTATACACGCGAGTTCCTTTGGAGACAGACACGTATGCTTTTCTATTAAAGAAAACAGTGATTCAGCTCAAGAACAGGAGTACAGGTTCAGGGGGAGCATCAGTCTAACAACTAATGATTGCATTTTTGGCATTGTATCTGCTTATTCCTTAGTTCTCATAGTACTTATGCTCAAATGATGATGACAAGATACATGGTTTCTTATGATGAGTTTATGGATGAGCCATGTTTACTTTTGATGAAGAGTATCTGTTGTTTTCACACATGGATAAGATGGAAGTCTTATGATTCAGAAATAAGGATAGATCATGCAGATTTTTTTGATGATGATTTTTGTGATATCGGATCACATGGATGATTGCTTAATACATAGTGTCTATTGAAGAAGTTGTTCTGGTATAATGATTCCTCTTGGGAATAATTTGTTGATGCTGCAAAAATTATGAAGGCTTGGTTACTAATGTACTTATGCTACAACTGTTGAATGACACTTGAAAACATGATACATTGTGCCACTCTACTCTATATCCCACATATGTTTCTACAAAAAAGGGGGAAATAGAAATTTCACCTTATAAAGACAAGAGATTGAGATGATAGATGGTTTCTACAGAGAGATACTATGATGCTCGGTCACAGGTTGATGATACTGAACTTTGTTGACAGAAAAGGATTGGTGATGATGGATACATCTGCAGTTATGATAAAACACCAACAACAAATGAAGACGATGGTGACGTATGTCCTTCTACATCAAATAGCAACAATATAGAAGGTGAACCCAATGAAGAAATAGAAGAAGATCTATCTGAAAAAGTCTCTATCCAGTGCAACTCAGACAGAAGCTCGAAGTAGTCTATGCCATGCAGAAGAGCAGATCTGTTTAAACTCAGAATATTAATTTGGATACGCGGGTTTCCTAAAAGACAGTCGCGTATATATGCGATTTTATAGACAGAAAACCACGTATGGTTGGTTGCTAACAATTTTTACTTGGATTCAACATTCTTCAGCACAGTTGCAGTACTGTTTGGTATCTCTGATGATGTTTCAGCTCTTATATTTTTGTTTCATTCTCTGATATTGGGTGAAGATGCCTTGATAATTGGCTGTTGAAAGTGTTCAGGTTACACGAGCTAAGGAGGAGTTTTGGTTATATGGAAAGGATGCGTTGATGCACAGTTTCAGGGGGAGCATTAGCCTTGCTGAATGTAATGCATTGTTGGCATTATGTTGATTCTGAAATATGATCTCTCTCTTGAGGTCTTTTGGTCTTGATTATAAAAATTCATATTTATAATTTGATGAAAAGGTCATGTTGAGACCTATGATGTAAAATTGTAATATTCTGTCGTGTAAGGACTTGAGTCAAATTTGTAAACCCACGTGGTTGGGTGGTTGAGTCAAAATGTGTAAACCCACTTGGTTGGGTACTTGAGTCACATATGTAAATCCACTTGGTTGGATCATTGATGTAAGTATGAGTCCTTGGTGATATAAAAGGTCATAGAGTCATGTACTTCATTGAATAATATGTTTGAAGATTCAACATGAACTCAGGGGGAGCATGATAACTTTAGTGCACATCAGATCTACAGAGCTCTTCTGACTACATGAGAAGAAAAATCTTGTTTTGGTTTTGATCCGCCCTTTTCTCTTGATGTCAAAGGGGGAGAGTAGCATGATGTTTGAAGAAGGGGAGAATATCATGATGATGATTATATTCAATGTATCTATCTGTTGTGGTGATCAAACACCATCAAAGTTGCCATCAAGTCCAAAGGGGGAGATTGTTGGCATGCGTTGTCCTTGATGGCAACCTATTTGATGAAATGAGATTGTTGGCATGTGTTTTCCTTGATGGAAACCTACTTGATGAAGTGAGAATGTTGGCAATATGATGCAATGTGTTGTCCTTGATATGGCAACCTACTAGATGAAGTTGGCCTTGATGGAAACTGACTTGATGAGCTGTCTTTGGATGGCAACCTACTTGATGAATGATGGCAACCTACTTGATGAAATAAGATTGTTGGCAATATGATGCAGAGTGGTGTCCTTGATGGAAACCTACTTGATGAGTTAAGGAGGAGACTGTTGGCAATGTGATAAAATGTGTTGACTTTGATGGAACCTGCCTAATGAAGTTGTTCTTGATAGAAACCTGCTTGATGATGTAAGGATGATGTATCTATGTGTTAAAAGGAAGAATGATGTATCTAAAGATCAGCTCAGAAGTAACAGAAGAAAGGAAGTGGCAGAAAAATGATAAAAATGATGTGTCACAAAGCATACGCGGGTTCGTTAAGGCGAAGTAGTGTATGCACGCGGAAAAGTTCGTGCCAAGTCGCGTATGCCCTTTTGCGCTCAAAATTTAGAATACCAAGGGGTGTTACCATGGTATTGACCCATTGTATTGAGCGCTTGATTATCTATTTGATCCCGTCTAGGAATACCATCGGAAGTGGTGTGGTTTTGGCTCATGGTATTGATAAAGCCTAAACCTATATAAGGATAAGAAGATCATTGTGCAAGGTTGTGCATATGAAAGGGTTGTTAATAAATAAATCTCTCTAAGGAATGTCTGCATGGATGAAATTTGTTCTTGATTGATCTGAATCTATGATGCACCTATGAAGAAAATGATGAAGAGGGATCTCTAATTCTGAAATATATATGTATTTTCTAGATCTGTTTATGGAATGTTTAGATCTGAGATGAGGTGAAATACTTTCTGAAGTAAAGGATGAAATCTGAGTTGTTTATCTGATCTGAAGAGCTGGACAGTCCTGAAAAGTTACAGATGTATACGCATGTTCTCTTCAGCAAAAGCGCGTGTATACGCGGGTCTGCTTAAGGAAAGGCGCGTATGGGCAGAAAGGGTTTTCTGAAGAATGCACTGAAGTATACGCGGGCTGGTCTGCATGAAAGCACGTACATACGTAGGTTTAGTGAAGTAAAAGCGCGTATGGAATCTAGGGTTTGCTGAAGTAAGTGGAATGAAATGCCTGATCTGTTTTGTTGTTTTACTGCTATCTGTCAATGATGTATTCATACAGAACTGGGTTGTTTGAATGATGAATATGTTGTTGATTATGTTAATTGAAGATCAAGTTGTTGGTTGATTGGTTGATGGTACAATGAATTAATTGATGAGGTTATAAGTTTCAGTTTGATGAATGTTGAGCTTAAATGTGTGGAGTGGGTCCAGTCTGAAAATATGATGAAAAGTGGCCTACAAGTTGTGTTGACAGCAGCGGTGGTTTTTTCCCGACTTGGGTTTCCACCTTAAATCCTGGTGTTCATGAGTGTTGCTTTTGTGTGATGGTTTATTCTGTTATTAATGCACATGCTTACTGCTAACTAAACATCTGATGAATGAATGATGCATAGATTTAAGTAAAGAATTAAATGCATAATAAGATCTCTGTATATACGCGAGTTTTATGAAGGATATCCGCGTGTATATGCGAGTTGGCTTCACTAAAGTAGCATATGGGTTTTTGAGTATGAAAAAGTAAAAAATTTTGAGTATGCCCTAAATACTGATTCATCCCCCCTCTCAGTATTTTTCCCAACAATATCTTAAGATGATAGGAGTGATTCAGGATTGTAACACAGGAGTTCAGATAAGAAAAGTATGTTTAAAATAAATGACTTCTCTTCAACATATTGGTGACACGACTCCAAAGTGCGACAACATTTGACTCAAATGGGATCAAAGTTCATGATGAAAAAAAAAGGTGATAGAATGGGGGGAAAATGGATTTCCCAAACCCACATTGGAAAAAATGACGAATGAAGGATATCCCCAACCTGACACAATCTGCAAACACGTGTCATGTTCAACAGTGACAAGCTGCCCAAAATACACATAAGATTTTCACTTGCAATTTTTCCCGCGTTATTTCTAATGAGTACCTCTTTATTTTTTATAGCTAATGTGAAGAGGATAACATATGCTGAGTGTGTAAGTTCATTCTTCGAATGAATCCATCCTAGTAATTTTAACAAGCCCTGGAAAAGAGGAACTCAGTGTCATCATGGTGACAAGTATTTCGTCGTTTAATATTTTAATGAGTTCAAAGAAAGGGTAACTCGGTAACTTTTGATGTTTAAGGAGTTTGAAAAGAAACGAAAATAAAACACCATCTTGTCCTTTTTCGTAAATTGTCTCTCGAATCTGAAAAAGGTAGAAAATAATACCCGAAAGAACCTCTTGACCACGTTCAATAAAGGTATTCATTTTTCATAAATAGTGAATATTAGCCGGAAAATGGGTAAACGTATACTGAGACTAAGTCAATTAATTTACTTTAATGAGTTTGAAAAGACAAATACTCGACAATATTTTCACTTTTCGAGAGTTAGAAAAGAGCTAAAAGTTCACTCCAGAGGTGTTCCTTTTTCGTTTAATTTTACCAAGTCTGAAAAAGAGATAAAATAAAACTCGTTTGCATTAAAAATAATCACCAAAAATGTAAAGGTATTTTCACTGCACAAAAAATGAGAAAAATCACTAATCTCAAGGAAAAATAATAAAATAATTGTGAAAATATCTTCATAATTCTAAAAATAGACAAAAATTAAATTCATTTTCACCTTTCTATTTTGAGTAAATTGGAGAAGTGCATTTCACCCCTTTTCCTCCGAACTTCATATTAGTGGTGTAGCCGATCCAAGACACCATTCAATGATCCGTCAGCTACAGGTAAGAGCTCAAATTCTCCTCTTCATTTTAATTCCATTCTTTAGTTGTTTAGCTTATAAATTTAGAGATGGGGGAAGGATTTCAAATTTCAAAATCACACATGGTCAGCGCAGGTTTGAGCTATCAGACCCACGCTGGTCGCACTTAGCCCGTCAAGGCAATGCACTTCTAGTTCCTAATTAATTAGGACAGTCACGTTGGCCACAATAAATAATTTGAAATGAGAAATCCACCCATTTCCAATGGATTATTTCAAAAAATACTCCAATGAAAGCTCCTAAAATTTTAATTGAACATGTTTTTCTGGTGATTTTAGCGGAAATGGTCATCAAATGGAAATAAAGAGGCCACAAGGTGGAATAAAGCCAAGCACTCCAAGACCAAAATTTCATAAATGCATTGTGTATTTGAGGATTGCTAAAGTTCTTCCAAACATCAAGGCTGAGAGCTCAACTAGAGTTGCTTCAGTATTTGATTGGACTATGGAATGTAGATCGCCAAATATTCATACTTGGAGACTAGGAACTGGAATTATATATCATGTACATCTACTTCATTGCAGGCTTATCCAAGAGAGGGGAGAGGATCCAACTCTCTGGAGCTTGTTCAGGAGGTGAGAGTACCAATATGCTCATTCAGAGACATTGTCCCAAGACTAAGAAGACTGGGAGCGGGAAGATAGAGATATCCTCTATCAAATTTCTTCCTTTAAGCACAATATTACATGGCATGAATCGATTGGATGGCCCCTAGATGTTGCATGAGGCAACTAAATTCAAATTCTATTACACAGTGGATTGCATGGCCCCTACTATGTTCAACTGGTGTGAGTGGTTATTGACTAACATGAAGGGCCAATTGACCTAGTGCAAACAGGTCAACTGAAATAGTTTTGGTATAGGTCCATCCTGGTTACATTTTTCCTAGAGATGGTACCTTTGTTTTTGTATCAGCGTTTGGAGATCCATGATTCTGATTCGAGAGATCCAAGGTTGATGAGGTGGTGTGAAATCATGCCGCACCATGGTGGGGGCCAGCAGATGCATTTCCCGACAGCGTTCTTCAGTTGATTGCACCATTAAATCATCATGGTTAAGGACTATGCATATGCAGGCATTGAATTCAGGGGAGATCCAGATTTGCCCACACTAGTACATTTGGCGAAAATTCTAACACTTTAGTTCCGACACTTTTGACCAAATGTCGGAAATTTCCCCAAGTTTTATCAAATTTTCAAATCCCACCCACAACTGTCGCTATACCGACGTTTGGAGACAAGTGTCGGTAATGCGACACTTAGAGGTAAGTGTCGATCTTGCGATGTTTGTAGAAAAGCATCAGAATTGAGACGGATTGGAGGAAAGTTTCTGTCTTGCGACACTTAGAGATGTGTGTCGCTATTATGACGTTTGGAGCAAAGGGTCAGAATTCCGACGGATCAGTGGAATGTGTCGGTCTTGCGACGAATTGGTAGAAAGTGTCGCTATTGCGACGTTTGGATAAGCCGTCGGTCTTGCGACACTTAGACCAAAGTGTCGCTATTGCGACGTTTGGATAAGGTGTTTGGTAAGGTGTCAGACTTCTGACGCTTGGATAAAGATATTTAAAAAAAAAAATCAGCCAAATGTACTAGTTTGAATGTACATCCTCTTCCTTAAGTCAATTTCATTTAGAGCAGAATTGTAAGTTCCATCTAACATATTTATTCTTGCAAGTCTTAGATAATTCTCATTCATATTGGAAGAAGTACACACTTTATGCAAATGATAACTCTTCACACTACCTCCTTTTCTTTACTTATTTTAGTGTTTGTATTATTTAGAAGTAAAGAAGACTAGTTTCCTTTTTCCATTCTTATTGAAGTCCCTAAAAGATCCATCCTCATCATTCTTCTATAGTGAAACATGCACATATGGTCCATCCTCATCATGTGTATTGTTCGATCGGCGCGCCATGTTGCACTATGTGAGGTCGCCCGAACGGGCGCATTCGGGTCGGGTTGTTTCATTCAAGGGCGTCCGTATCAATTTTTCTAAGTTGTGACCACCCGGGTGCCTTGTGCACATTCGGCAGCCTGTTTTCCATTTTCTCCCTTGTGGCATCGTTCGATCACGTAGTGTGAGGTCGCCCGACTGGGTGCGTTCGGGTCGGGTTGTTTTGTTCGAGGGCGCTCGTTTCAGTTTCGCTAAGTTGTGACCACTCGGGTGCCATGTGCACATTTGGGAGGCCCATTTTCCATTCGCTCCCTTGTGGCATCATTCGGTCGGGCACGCCGTGTTGCGCCGTGTGAGGTCGCTCGATCGGGCGCGTTCGGTTCGGGCTGTTTAGTTCGAGGGCGCCCGTATCAGTTTTGCTAAGTCGTGACTGCTCGGGAGCCTTGTGCACGTTCAGGCAACCCATTTTCCATTTGCTGCCTTGTGGCATCGTTCGGTCGGGTGCGCCGTGTCGCACTGTGTGAGGTTGCCCGACCGGGCGTGTTCAGGTCAGGTTGTTTTGTTCGAGGGCGCTCGTATCAATTTTGCTAAGTTGTGACCACCCGGGTGCCTTGTGCATGTTCGGGCGGCCCATTTTCCATTTTCTCCCTTGCGGAATCATTCGATCAGGCGTGTCGTGTTGCGTCGTGTGAGGTCGCCCGACCGGGCGCGTTCGGGTCAGGTCGGGCCGTTTCGTTTGAGGGCACCCGTATCATTTTTTCTAAGTTGTGACCGCCCGGGTGCCTTGTGCATGTTCGGGTGACCCGTTTGCCATTTTCTCTCTTGTGGCATCGTTTGGTCAGGCGCGTTGTGTTGTGCCGTGTGAGGTCGCCTAACCGGGCACGTTTGGGTCGGGTCGTTTCGTTCGAGGGTGCCCGTATCAGTTTTGCTAAGTTGTGACTACCCGGGTGGCTTATGCACATTTCGGTGGCATTTTTTCCATTTTATCCCTTGTGGCATCATTCAGTCGAGTGCGCCGTGTCGCTTCGTGTGAGGTCACCCGACCGGGCACGTTCGGGTCAGGTCAGGCGGTTTCGTTTGAGGGTGCCCGTATCAGTTTTGCTAAGTTGTGACCACCCGGGTGCCTTGTGCATGTTTTAGTGGCATGTTTTCTTTTTTCTCCCTTGTGGCATCGTTCGGTCAGGCACGACGTGTCATGCCATGTGAGGTTACCCGATCGAGTGCGTTTAGGTTGAGTCGGGCTGTTTAGTTCGAGGGTGCCTGTATCATTTTTGCTAAGTTGTTACCGCCCGGGTGCCTTGTGCATGTTTAGGTGGCCTGTTTGCCATTTGTTCACTTGTGGCATCGTTAGGTCGGGCATGTTGTGTCACGCCGTGTGGGGGCTCCCGACCAAGCGCATTCGGCTTGGGCCATTTTGTTTGACGGCGCCCATATCAGTTTTGCTAAGTTGTGACCGCCCGAGTGCCTTGTGCATGTTCGGGTGGCCCGTTTTCCGTTTTCTCCCTTCTGGCATCATTCGTTTAGGAGCGCCATGTTGTGCTTTGTGAGGTCGCCCCACCGGGTGCATTCGTGTCAGGCCGTTTCGTTAGAGGGCGCTCGTATCAGTTTTGCTAAGTTGTGACCGCCCAGGTGCCTTGTGCACGTTCAGGCGACCCGTTTGTCGTTTGCTCCCTTGTGGCATCGTTCGGTCGGGTGCGCCGTGTCACACCATGTGAGGTCGCCCGACCGAACGTGTTCGGGTCGGGTTATTTCATTCAAGTTGGGCGCCCGTATCAGTTTTGCTAAGTTGTGACCGCCAGGGTGCCTTGTGCACGATCAGGCGGCCCGTTTGCTGTTTTCTCCATTGTGGCATCGTTCGGTCGAGTGCACTGTGTCGCGTCGTGTGAGGTCACCCGTGTTAGGATGCCCGTAGTTTGCAAGATTGGCAAGAACAAAAACTGTAGGGATTACATCAGAACCACTTTGGAAACCTAGGATCTATCCCTCCTTGATTCAGAGAGGGATCTCTCTATATAAGTTTTTTCAAAAGATATGATATTAGGCTAGTTATGAAGTACAAGGGTTTTGTTTGTTTCTTGGTTGGGATGGATATCATCAAAATGAAGGAAGTATTTTGAAGGGTAAAGGTGTGAGTGAGTTGAAAGAATGACTTAGCTGATAGGATAGGTAAAATATAGTATCAATCCATTGGGCTATGGAGTCACAAAAGGATTTAGTTGCACAACAAGTTTCAAGTGTGGTCTATGGGGCAAGTCATCTATGTCAAAGGATCTCTTTAAGTTGATTTTGTGGTATGGAACATTAAGAAGTGTGGTGAAAAAACCAAACATGTAAGAAGACAAAGGGCAGCCTAAGATCAGGTAAGGACTTTGAACCTATCCTTATTTCAACATACTCTCAAGGGAAAACATTCAAGATAAACAAAGAATAGCATACGATCAAGTAAGGACTTTTAACCAGGCCTGCTTAGAGTTCAACTTTACTTAGCAAGGCTTGGTTAAAAGGGGAAGGGCCCACTTTAATTGATTTTTTAGAGTTTTAGTCTTTATACAAAGATTTTGGGCTATTTTACATGGGAAAAGGGGTTTATAAGAGCAGCGGAAGGCATCAATGGGAGCCGTCGGATCAGGGAGATGGACGGTCAGGATCAAATCGGGAAAGCAGAGATAAAATATGGCAGATGAGGAGTTAGTGGGATGGTGAGAATATGATGAATCGAGGGTCGTCGATCTAAAACAAGATCAACGATTAGGATTGGGTGATGAAGGAGGATGAAAAGGGCGGAGATGGAATGCAAGAGTAATGTGGACCATCAAATTAGGGAGATGGACGGTATGGATTAACTTAGGCGGATCGGTGATAGGCGAAGAAAAGGTATAGGAAGGAGGTTCTTTGGATTTGTGATGTGCCGATGGCGGATGGGGAGGGGTAAATGCAATGGATAGAGGACCGTCGGATTAGGATCGAAATCGATGGTGGAGATGCGATCGGGGCTTCGCATATCAACGGAGAAAGGTTCAAGGGAGCAAGGAAATGGGGACCACTGATGGAGCGAGGGCTGTTAGATCTGTGAGATCAACAGCGGAGATTTCATAGGCAGGGGGCAAAAAAATGAAACCCGATGCGATGGAGCGATGCGATGCGCGATAGCCATCAGATCTCAGGGAATGGACGGCTGCGATCTTGTCGGAAGATCGCCCATCAGCAAAAAAAGAAAATGGAAGCAAAAAATTTGGAATCGCCGAAGTGAGATGGCGATGGGGGCTTAAGACCTTTAACCAATGGTCTCGGGCCTCGGTCTTATGGTGAAAAGGGGCTCGAGCTTTAAGCGAAAGGGGCTTAAGGCCTTGTACTTTGAAAAGAAGGTTTTTGACTGAAAATGAAGGTTTTTTGAGGGATTTTGAGGGTTACGATAGGTTGGAAAATGGGGTTTAAACCATAATAAAAGAATTTTATAAGGTTTAAAGGGAATTTAAGGAAAAATGAAGGGTAAAAAATGAGAAAAATGGGTGAAATGAAGGTGTTTTTAGAGGGATTTTTCAAAGGAAAAAATGATGGAAAATGGGTCTGAAAACATTTTCTTTTAAAACAATAGGGATTTTCTTTGAAGGTTTTGAAGTGAAGATATCGTAGAATGGATGTTTGGACAAGGAACACAGAGAGGCTTCAAGAAGTCACAATTTTTCTTCAAACTTGTTTCTTGAAGACTAAATAGATTTTTTTTAGCCATCATCAGTTATGAAATTTTTTTATTGATGGCTAACAATGGCTCGACTTGGGGATGGTAGCTCCTTGGAGGTGTCAAGATCTTCAGAACTTTATCTCTAGACTGGTAGACATGTGCCTTATCCTTGACAACCTTTTCTTCCTTGATGATGATGCTTAAAAAGATGATCAGTATTACATCAAACATAATAATTCATTCCCCTAAAAACTACCTACACAGCCTACTTTCCTAACATTTTTTCTTCATAAGGTGCACTTGGACTTGAAAACCTTGACATCAACATTTTATTCTTTTATTGAAAGTAGGAAACTAATCTAAATCTACCCTTATTTCTTCCATGAGTCTAGATTGAACAATTGAACTCATAAATTCTCTACCTAAGCTACTATCTACCAGGATTAAACTGTCTGATGGATTTTATTCTCTATATTCTAAAACAAAAAATTAAAATAAAACCAAACCAGGATTAAGCTGTCTGATTTGTTGCAAGATTATGGCATAAAAACAAGCTGCTCATAGACTAAAATTTACATAAATTTAAAACAAAACTGTGAAGGCTTAAGATCTAAAAATTACAGGCATCCTTCATTCTCCTTATGACTCATATTTTGGTCTATTTAGAGTCATCCTTTCTTTTGATTCTTTGGTTCAAGTTTTCAGTGTATTAGAACCATTCTTTTCTTTTCCTTTGTCTCAGATTTTGGTCTGATTAGAGCCATTCCTTTCTATCCTAATCTAATCTACTGATAAGCCAAGATTAAACAGTTTGGAAAATCTTCTTTATCAACCTATCAACAGTAAATTGAAACCTATCTGGTCATGTTTAGGCTATATGACTAAATAGTAGTGTTCTTTTTGGTAGTGGCATTTAGGCTTGCACACTTTTAGTTTGTTCTTTTCTTTTTTGGTATGGGGCTGTACCTTTCTTCTTTTATATCTGCCCTCTTTTCTCTTTTTCTATTTTTTTGTATTTTTTCTTTTTTCAAATTCAAAAGTAGTGTTATATACAATGAATCAAAAAGCTTTTGAAATTAAAATAACAGTTAACAGAAATAGTGTTTGAGCATCCTGCCATTGATAGGACCTCCAAAATATTTAGCTCCATCCACTTCTTGCAGAAAGAATGCATTGTTTCCAACAACATATTGAATAAGATAAGGGCCTTGCCATAAATTATCAAAATTTCCATTTTTTCCCTTATCTTCTCTCCTTGAATCCCATTTCAATACTTTTTCACCAATTTTAAAGTCACTTACCTTGGTTCTTTTGTGAAACAACTTCTTGATCTTTTCTTGTAGTTGTTGTGTTCTAATGTATACTTCTTCCCTGGTTTGTTGTAGATGTATAGTCTGGTGTATTCTCCTTGTCATATCATCATCTTCATATTTTACTTCCTGGATCAGCTTCATGACTGGTAGTCCTAAACTGGTTGGAAATATTGCATCAGTTCCATAAACTAGCTGGTAGGGAAACATTCCAATTGATTTTTTAATTGTTAGTCTGTCTGTCCATAATGCGTGTACTAGCTTATTGGGCCATGATTTTTTGTTATCTTCCAGCAACTTCTTGATTATGTTGACCAAAAATTTGTTTAAGGACTCTGCCAACCCATTACCTTGAGGGTAATAAGCTATAGAATGACCCAACATGATTGGATATTTATGACAGAATTCCACCATCTTTTTAGACCCAAATGCAACAGCATTTTTAGTTATGATATTTCTAGGACAACCAAATCTAAACAGTATATGGTTTTCAAGGAATGAAATGATAACTGAGTCTGTGGAATTCCTAGAGGGGATGGCTTCTATCCATTTGGTAAAATATTATGTTGCTGTGAGGATCCATCTGTGTTGGGAAAACGAGGCAGGATGGATTTCCCCAATGAATTCTAGACCCCACTATTGAAAAGGAGCTTCAATAGTGATTGGTTGCAGAGGTAAGGGAAGCAACTTTCTTTTGCCTTCAAATATTTGGCATTTGTGACAGGCAATAATCATTTTGTGGATATCTTGAAAGAGGGTGGGCCAGTAGTGGCCAACTCTAAGGATTTTGTTAGCAGTTGACTTCCAGTAGAGGTGGCCTCCACATTCTCCTTCATGAAACTCCTGCTTGACCTTATCTGCATCATTCTCAGGAAAACATTTAAGCAATAATCCAATAGAATTTTTCCAATATAAACATTTATTCAAAATGCAGTAATTTACAGCTTTGAAATTTAAAAATATTGCCTTTGTTTTAGACAAACCAGGAGGGGTGTTAAGATTGAGAAAAACATACAAAATATCAGCATACTAAGATGAATTCAGAAAATGATCTTCAATAAGTGGAGTTGTCAACTCCTCCCGTTCATTTAATGCATTAAACATGTTTATATCAAGAGCTTGAAAGTTGGATTCAGCCATAAGTTTTGCTAGTCCTTGACCTTTTATGAGCTTAGTGGGCTTGATTTCTAAGTCATATTCTAAAATTACAGAAATCCACTTTCCTCTTTTGCCATCTGGATCTTGGGTCAATATGTGTTTTACAACTGAATGAGGCACAAATGCTATAATGTGGGAATGTAAAATGTAAACTCTAAAGTCTTTTAAGGCTTTGACCAAGGCAAAGGCTTGTTTTTCCATGATATTGTACTTCAAAGGTGCATCTCTTAATGCCTTACTGAAAAATGCAATTGGCTTCTCTTGTCCCTTCAAATTTTTCTGCAATAGGAAAACAACTACTGTGTGTTCTGATGCAAATGAAAAAATGAAGAAATCCTTTGTAAAATTAGAACTGATAAGAACTGGTGTTTTGGTAAGTGCTTTTTTTACCAACTAAAATGATTTCTTTGCTTCTAAGGTCCATTTAACTCCTTCTTCTCTCTTAAGCATATTTGTCATGATTCTAAGGAGTTCAGCTAGATTGGGTATGAACCTTCTTAAGAAATTAATCTTCCCAATGAAATATTGGAGTTCCTTAATGTTTCTAGGATGGTTGATTTGCAATATATCATCGATCCTCTTTCGGTCTATCCTTATTCCCTCTTCTGATATGATATGTCCAAGAAGTTTACCTTCTTAGAGACCAAACAATGTTTTCTTTGGATTTAAGGACAACCCATATTTTTTTCATTTCTCAAAGACTTTTCTCAAATGTATTAGGTGTTCTTCATCTGTTTTAAAATAGACAGTGATATCATCAAGGTAAATCACAATGAAGTAACCTATTTCTTCTGAGAATGCAATATCCATGGCTCTTTGAAATGTGGCACCATCATTCATTAAACCAAAAGGAATTTTCAAATACATGAAAGTACCCCAGGATGTAGTAAAGGTTGTTTTAAGTTGATCATCAGGATGTACCAATATCTGATTGTAACCTGAGAAGCCATCTAGCAAAGAAATTATTCTAGAACCAACTACCCTTTTTAATATATGATCCATTTTGGGCAAGGGATATTTGTCCTTTAGTGAGGCTTTGTTTAAGATTCTAGAGTCAATACAAAGCCTTATCTCTCATGTTTTATTCCTAACTTATACAAGATTAGACACCCACTCTGAGTATCTAACAAGGACTATAATTTTAGCATCATACATTTTTCAAATTTCTTTCTCAACCAGAGGTAATTGAACAAGGTTTATCCTACGCAATTTTTGTTTATATGGTTTCTGGTTTTCTTTGAGGGGTATCTTATGCTAGATTATCTCTATATCATATGATTTTAGGTATTCATAACTCCATGCAAATACATCAGAAAATTATTTAAACAGCTCAATGTATTTCAGTTTAATGTGAGTTGGCATTGTTTTAGACATCTTGATCATTTTAGGCTTGTGTTCACTGCCTATGTTGCATTCTTCCGCTTCAATTTAAATAAGTTCCAGTTTTTTCTTTTTGGCCACATCATTCAAGTCAAACAATTCTTCTAATGGGACTAGTCCTTTTGGAAAGCTTTGATCTTTAGATTGCAACACTTCTAAGTCTTCATTTTCTAAATCTGTGCTTTTTTCTATTGTATGTTTGGGTCTATTAGTTAATAGATTTATTTCAGCAATCTCAGGAGACTTTTCTTCTTCAAAAAGTGGGTTTTCTTTAATAGAACAGTATTGTTCATACTCTGAATCTGAGTTTTGCAATTCAAATTCATTTCTAGACTGTAGGAAGTCTTCTATTTTTTTATCTCCTTCAAACACTTGCCATTATTTTTCATTATATGGGACAACTAGTCTATATTTGACTTGGATAGTGTATTGTTTGCTCTCATAAGGTCTTATACAAGTACTAGTAGCAAAGGCTAGTCCATTGGCAAGAATGTTTTGGTTCTTTGGGAAAAAGGTAAGTTGGAATTTAGCAAATGTTTTTAATAATTCCATGGCATCATCTTTATAGGCTCTAATTCTGGGATGTTTAGTAGTGTATTCCCCATTTACTTGCCTAATTATCAACTCTGAGTCTCCATGTACTGTTATGCTCTTGGACCCTAATCTTTTCAATAAATGAAAGCCTAAAAGGAGAGCCTCATACTCTGCTATGTTATTTGTGCATTGGAAGTTTAATCTATAAGAATGACCCTCAACATGATTGTTTTCAGTGTTGTGCACCCATATGCCTGCTCCTGCACCAGTTTTAGAGCAAGACCCATCAAAACTCATACTCCAAAGAGGACTGTTTTCAGATTTTTCATTCATTTCATTGTTGTCCTCTCTATTTTTTTTGCCTAATCTATCACTGTGTTGTTCCTGTAGGTCTGCACTATGTTGAATTTTGTTTTGTTCCTCAAGATTTTCAATGTTTTGAGGTTTTGTTCTTTGATTTTCATGATCTGCATTATATTTATGATTGTTTTGGACCTCAAGACCTTCAATTTGTTTGCTATGATTTTCTGAATTAGCAAATTGTCTTTTAGTTTTCTCCTTGTTTTCCTCTTCATCTATGGCTACCACTATGTTTGGATGTCGAGTGACCACTATATTGGCTGATGTTTCATTGATCAATCCTTACTCGTTAGAAATCTCATCATTATAAAGAACGAATGAGTCAAGGTTAGTATGTATAGAATGGAGAGGGGAGTTTTCTGGTCTTTCTCAGTTACTCACCATGTATTTCATGTGTGTTTCCCTGTAGAGTCTTCTAGGTTGACTAAAGACAGGGATGGTGGCATAAGTCATATCCATCTACATAGTACCTTGCAACTTAGCACCCCATGATCTTGAAAGAAGCATGCCATATTTGGTGGGTATATCAGCCACTACAATGTCCATCACTAAGCTTTTGGCTGGGATTTGAGCTAAGTTAACACAGAGATCCTTTATAAGGCCTAGGCATCTCACTCTGCTTGAATCAAAGGAATATAAATCTTTATAAGGTTTAGTTACCTCAAGGCCTAATTTTTCCATTATTACTTTGGGCATGAGGTTATATGATGCTCCTGAATCAAGCATGCCATTGTGAAAAATATTATCATGGATGTTCAAACTGATGTAGAATGGAGGGGTAGTTCCTTCTTGAAATTTTCCTTCAATCTTATGACCAAACAAAATCTCTGGTGTATCATCATTCAATTTAACAGTATCCTGAATATCTCCTATGTTCAAAGCTTTAAAAACTTGACATCTATATACATTTTTAGTGACCAAATCAGTGAGTGGGACAAATATTTTTATTTTGGAAATTTAATTCTCTAGGCTAAAGGGAATCTGATTTTTTAAAATGTTTGATTCGGCCTTCTTAGTCATTGATTCACCAGCAAAATCAACTTGCTAATTTCTACTATTTACAGCAGTCAAAATGGTTTTTTCAGGAGGATTAGCTAAAATACTAGTGCTGCTAGGGTCACCACTCTCCTTTTCATTGATTTGGGTTTTTCTTCCCTTGTTTGGATTAGAAATTTCAGCCCCTGTCTTATGATTTTCTGTTGTCTTTTTGGAAGTATTTACAGGGTTGTTTTTGGCAGAATTTTCAAAGGTTTTTTTCCTCGGAGTTTCTTGATTCTTTTTACTTCTTAGGTCATATTGATTAGGTGATCCTATAATGGCATTTTCGAAATCTTGTTCACAGTATTCAGTTTCTTTTCTTCTATCATCATAGGGTGTATATAGACCTTTCTTTATTTCATGGAGGAAATCAGAGTCCTCATTGCTTACTCCGAACATGTTTATGTTATCATCCTCTATTTTTTCAATTGTTTCTCCATCCTCATTAACATAATTTTCTTGGAAAGGAGGTCTGATGTATTGATCATCATCTCTTTGTCTGTTTTGAGGTTGATTCCTCATAAATTTCTGATTTTGGTTCTGGGATTGGTTTCTATTTTGAGGAGCTAATTTATTTTCTCTAGATTGTGCTCTCTCATATATGCTCATCCTCTTCATCATCTCCTCTATCATCCTTTCCATTTTTGAGCTAGATGTGGAAGGTGCAGCTTCATCCCTAAATGATACTTTCTTTTCGTTTCTCATCCTAGCTCTTTTCTCCATCTGATTTTCTTCCACACTAAGAGTTCCCTTCTACATGTCTTCTAAAGTTAAGGGATCCCTTTCTCTTAGCTGATAGGCCAATTCAGGATCAAATCCTTCAGGGAATTTGGCCAAAGTTGAGCCTTGTGGAGGTTTCAAATCTGGGGGTAGTGCATTATAAACACTATTGAATCTAGTAAAATAATTTTGAACACTTTCCCCAGTGTTTCTCTTGAGGTTATTGTAATTTGAAAGTATTTGGAGAGGGTTTTTCCTAATTTTCCATTTGTTTATTAATGTTTGATGGAAATCTTGGAGGTCATTAATACTATTAGGGATTAATTTTTTGAACCATTTTCTTGCTTCTCCCCTTAAACTTTGAGAAAACAATCTAAGTTTGTCGGTTTCATCATCTATCTCACTTCTATAAAAATAATCATTCATTTTTTCCACATGTTGTAAATCAATAGTAGAAATACTAGCATCATATAATGGAATCTTGGACTGATATTCCTATGGAAAATTTACTAAAGGTAAAGGAAGGACTAGAGGAGCATACCATGCTGCCATGATAGAAGGTTGTGGAAAAAATGGGGGGTTTACAAGTGGAGGGTTTGTGAAAGGAGGGGGAGGATGGAATGGAGTAGTTTGAACAGTGGGTGTATGAATAACATAAGTACTTGGACCAACAAGACACTGTTGATCAGATATAGGATGAGAGAAACCAAAGTTATGAATGAAATGCAGATCAGGTGGGGTGGTTTCTCTTCTATCAATATGTGCACCACTATGCTGGGGTGAGTGTAGAGACTCAAAGTCTATTTGATCTATATCACTAAGTGACTTAGTTCTAGATGGGTTTCTTATGAATGGTAAGTCAACTTGTGTATCTTGTAGAGCTAAGATATTTTCAAGGACATAGTTAGCTCTATGAATTGGTCTAATAATAGTTGGATTCTTGGATTTAGCAGATTTCCTAAGGATACTTTCTGGATTATCAAATATATCAGGAGGATTTGGGTCTGGATAGGCTCTAGTATAAATTCTTCTAGAAGCCACTATGTGGTGTTTTTAGACCTAATGATAAGAAAAGTTCAGCCAAGTATGACAGTCTTTTAAAGGCTAACTAATATTTTTCAAAGAAAAATCAATCCTCAAAGTCTTCTTAACTAGGTTTGAATAATGTTTGAAGGATAAAATAATTTCCCAATGGAGTCTTAGGAAAAACCAGTGGGGTCAACAGGCCTACTGAATACCAATGGAGTCGCTAGGTGAAGGATTTTTACTTTTTTTGAAGGTTTGGTTGTTGTTCACCATCAACAATAAATAATAACCAGTCTTGGTGACACTTGTCTCATTTAGGAATAGGGATTTGTTGAGTTGTGAAGTTATCTATTACTCAATATATTCCTCCCTAGTATGGTCACCACTATGTTAGGACGCCTGTAGTTTGCAATATTGGCAAGAAAAAACAATGCAAGGCCTACATAAAAACCACTTTGGAATCCTAGGATCTAGCCCTCCTAGATTCAGAGAGGGATCTCTCTATATAAGTGTTTTCAAAAGATATGATATTAGGCTAGTTATGAAGTACAAGGGTTTTGTTTGTTTTTTGGTTGGGATGGATATCATCAAAATGAAGGAAGTCTTTTGAAGGGTAAAGGTGTGAGTGAGTTGAAAGAATGGTTTAGCTGGTAGGATAGGTAAAATATAATATCAATCCATTGGGCTATGGAGTCACAAAAGGATTTAATTGCACAACAAGTTTCAAGTGTGGTCGATGGGGCAATTCATCTATGTCAAAGGATCTCTTTAAGTTTATTTTGTGGTATGGAACATTAAGAAGTGTGGTGAAAGAAGAGAACATGTAAGAAAACAAAGGGCAGCTTAAGATTAGGTAAGTACTTTGAACCTATACTGCTTTCAACATACTCTCAAGGGAAAACATTCAAGATAAACAAAGAATAGCCTACGATCAAGTAAGGACTTTTAACCTAGCCTGCTTTTGGCATACTCTAAAGGGATATTTTCAAAGAAACTGTCGGAGATAAACTAGAGGACAGGGCTAACCATAGACTTCTCTAGTTCAAATTTACTTAGCAAACTTTTCAAGAAATTTCAAAGACAATATCTCAAGTTGTACTCAAGAAACATGGACTCACCAATACTTCACTGGTTATACTCTATTGAATTATCTTCAAAACACAATTAGAAGAAAACATAAAGATAAAGTTTATCAGTGAGATTTAGGGTACTTTGCAGTAAATTCTAATCTATATTTTCTATTCTTTATAAGAGAAAGTGGATAGTGTGGAAAACATGAGAAAAACAACAATTACAGTAAGAAAAACATCACCATTGACATAGACCAAGATCCCATCAATCATCTTGTATATTTGATGTTCAAACCAGTTACAATCTTCAAGTCCAGTGGGTATTTACAGCTTCAAACTTCTCTTCTCAAACTATCTTTCTTCAATTACTAATAGAGCTTCAGCAGCCTCAACAACTATTTACATTCAATAAGTATTCAACCAACAATAACAATGAACTCCTCATATGATATAGATAGGTAAATTGAGGAGGTGGAGTGAAAAGAAGGTCTAATTATTCAATTACTACAAAGTAAATGCTTCTCGACCTTTGGGAGGCCTAATGGGGAAGATATCTAATGTATTAACTCTATTAATTGATTTTTTCATTAAGTTTCATCAACTTCCATCACTTTTGTTGACTTTTGATGCTATTGGTAGGCTGGCAATTACTTCTGAGCTGTCTTTGGAAAAATATCTCTGACTGTGCATTAAATTTGTAGGCTTTTGAGTAAATAGGCTTGTAGGTGGCATTTATGGTTTTCTGGGGATTAATTGCCTCAATGATCTGCCATTTTGAAGTGGTCCTTTGCTGATATGTCCTGATTTTTGGCTTTAAACACTGATTTGGCCCTTGATATAGCTTTAGGCCTTTCTTTAATCATCTTTAGTATTTTTCCCTTTCTGCTGACTGTTTTAACTTTTAATAATCTATCTTTACACTGTGCTTTATCCATAAACTGTGGAATAAGCCTTTAACCTTTGACTTTATGCTTAATCCTTTTATCTTTAAACTCTATTCTGCACTGTTCTTCTGATTTTTGTGTAGGTGGCTTTCTTTTGCTGCGCTGGAGGGTTCTGACTGTTTAACTAATGTTCATGATACATCAATTAGAACGTGGAAATTAACCCTTTATGTCCCTTTTTGCCTTTGATCAGGCCTTTGGGGATCATGATCCTTGGCCCTGTGTCACTTTATTTGACTGTGAGATGGATTTTATGATTACCGCCATTAAACTTGCAACAAACAACAAACAATTAAACAAAACCTACGTTTTTTGGTTTTAACTGCTTCAGAGGCTTCGGGATGGGTGTTGGAGCAATGCAGAGGAGGAAAAATGCGTGGAGGAAGGGTTTCATGGAGAAAATCCAAGAATCAGGGTTTCAAATTTGAATTATGGCGCAGAATGTTGATGAGTGGTTTTGCAAAAAACCAGAGTGGTATTCGCGCGAGGGATGGGCGGTAAAAGGTTTTGTCCCGGGGGAACACAATATAGGTCTCTGGGCAACACATCTAAAAAAAAACCACTGTTTTCGCGTTGAAAACGCGCGATCAATTTTATTTGTGAAATGAGCACAAAATCAGATTTAGACCATTCGATTTGGGGGGAGCCAGATCTATGGCTGTAAGCGAGCGCGACAAATGGAAAATATGTGTGGTGAAGGATGGCGGGGCTGAGCTGACGTGGGCTCTTGTTTGGTGGATGAAAAGCGAGAGATGATGCGAGGATTGTTGATCGGAGGGGGAAGTAATATGAGGGAAGGGAGGGCCCACTTTAATTTCTTTTTCATAGTTTGAGTCTTTATACAAATATTTTGGGGTGTTTTACATGGGAAAAGGGGTTTATAAGAGCGGTGGAAGGGATCAATGGGAGCCGTCGGATCGGGGAGATGGACAGTCAGGATCAAATCGGGGAAGCGGAGATAAAATATGGTGGATTAGGGGTTATTGGGATGGTTAGAATGCGATGAAGCGAGGGTCGTCGATCTAAAACAGGATCAACAGTTAGGATTGGGTGATGAAGGAGGATGAAAAGGGCGAAGATGGAATGCAGGAGTAATGTGGGCCGTCAGATTAGGGAGATGGATGGTTTGGATTAACTTTGGCGGATCGGCGATCAATGGAGACGGGGTCCGAGAAGGAGGTTCTTTGGATTTGCGATGTGCTGATGGCCGATGGGGAGGGGAAAATGTGATGGACGGAGGACCGTTGGATCAGGATCGAGATCGACGGTGGAGATGTGATCGGGGCCTCGTATATCAGCGGAGAAAGGTTTAGGGGAGAAAGGAAACGGGGACCACTAATGGAGCGAGGACCGTTAGATTTGTGAGATCAATGACGAAGATTTCATTGGCGAGGGGCAAAAAAATGAAACCCGACACGATGGAGCGATGCGATGAGCGATAGCTCATCGCAAAAAAAGAAAATGGAAGCAAAAACTTTGGAATCGCCGAAGTGCGATGGTGATGGGGGCTTAAGACCTTTAGCCGATGGTCTCGGGCCTCGGTCTTATGATGAAAATGGGCTCGGGCTTTAAGCGAAAGGGGCTTAAGGCCTTATACTTTGAAAAGAAGGTTTTTAACTGAAAATGAAGGTTTTTTTAGGGATTTTGAGGGTTACGATAGGTTGGAAAATGGGGTTTAAACCATAATAAAAGGATTTTATAAGGTTTAAAGGGGAATTTAAGGAAAAATGAAGGGTAAAAATGAGAAAAATGGGTGAAATGAAGGGGTGTTTAGAGGGATTTTCCAAAGGAAAAAATGATGGAAAATGGGTTGGAAAATAGTTTCTTTTAAAACATCAGGGTTTTTCTTTAAAGGTTTTGAAGTGAAGATATCAGAGAATGGATGTTTGGACAAGGAACACAGAGAGGCTTCAAGAAGTCACAATTTTTCTTCAAACTTGTTTCTTGAAGACTAAATAGATTTGTTTTAGCCATCATCAGTTATGACAAAATTTTATTGATGGTTAACAGCTCGACTGGGTGCGTTCGGATCGGGTCATTTCGTTCGAGGGCGCCCGTATCAGTTTTTCTAAGTTGTGACCACCTGGGCACCTTGTGCATGTTTGGGCAGCCCATTTTTCGTTTGCTCCATTGTGTTATCGTTCGGTTGGGCGCGTCGTGTCGTGCCGTGTGGGGTTGCTCGACTGGGCGCATTCGGGTCGGGTTGTTTCGTTCGAGGGCGCCTGTATCAGTTTTGCTAAGTTGTGACCGATCGAGTTCCTTGTGCATGTTCAGGTGGCCATTTTTCCATTTTCTCCCCTGTGGCATCGTTCGTTCAGGGGTGCCGTGTTGCGCCATGTGAGGTCACCCGACCGAGCGCGTTCGGGTCGGGTTGTTTCATTCGAGGGTACCCGTATCAGTTTTGCTAAGTTGTGACCGCCTAAGTGCCTTGTGCACGTTCAGGTGGCCCATTTTCCATTTTCTCCCTTGTGGCATCATTCGGTCGAGCGCGTCATGTCGCACCGTGTGAGGTCGCCCGACCGTGTGCATTCGAGTCGGGTCGTTTCGTTCAAGGGCGCCCGTATAAGTTTTGCTAAGTTGTGACCACCTAGGTGCCTTGTGAACGTTCAGGCGGCCCATTTGCTGTTTCCCCCCTTGTGGCATCATTCGGTTGGGCGCGTCGTGTGAGGTTGCCCGACTGGGCGCGTTTGGTTCGGGTCATTTCGTTCAAGCGTGCCCGTATCAGTTTTTCTAAGTTGTGACCACCCAGGTGCCTTGTGCATGTTCAGGTGGCCCATTTTTCATTTAATCCCTTGTGGCATCGTTCGGTCGAGCGCACCATGTCGCACTGTGTGAGGTCGCTCGACCGAGCACATTTGGGTCGGGTCATTTCGTTCGAGGGTGCTCGTATCAGTTTTGCTAAGTTATGACCACCCGGGTGCCTTGTGCACATTCCAGTGGCTCGTTTTCCATTTTCTCCCTTGTGGCATCGTTCCTTCGGGCGCATCGTGTTGCACCATGTAAGGTCACCTGATCGGGTGCGTTCGGGTTGGGCCGTTTCATTTGAGGGTGCCCGTATCAGTTTTTCTAAGTTGTGAACGCCCAGGTGCCTTGTGCACATTTGGGCAGATTGTTTGCCATTTTCTCCCTTGTGGCATCATTCAGTCAGGTGCACCATGTGAGGTTGCCCGACTAGGTGCGTTCGGGTCGGGCCGTTTCATTTTAGGGCGCCCATATCAGTTTTCCTAAGTTGTGACCGCCCAGGTGCCTTGTGCACGTTCGAGCGGCCTGTTTTCCATTTTCTCCCCTGTGGTATCGTTTTTTGTTTCGTGCCATGTGAGGTCGCCTGAACAGGCGTGTTCGGGCTGGGCTGTTTCGTTCGAGGGCACATGTATCAGTCTTGGTAAGTTGTGACCGCTCGGGTGCCTTGTGCACGTTCGGGCAGCCCATTTTCCATTTTTTCCCTTGTGGCATCATTCAGTCGGGTGCGCCATGTTGCACTGTGTGAGGGCACCCGACCAAGTGCGTTCGGGTCAGGTCGTTTTTTTTTAGGGCGCCCGTATCAATTTTGCTAAGTTTTGAATGCCCAGGCGCCTTGTGCACGTTTGGGTGGCCCGTTTTCCATTTTCTCCCTTGTGGCATCATTCGGTCGGGTGCGTTGTGTCACACCATGTGAGGGCACCCATTCAAGTGCGTTCAGGTCGCGCTTTTTTGTTCGAGGGCGCTCGTATTAGTTTTGCTAAGTTGTGACCGCCCTGGTGCCTTATGCACGTTCGAGCGGCTCGTTTGCTGTTTTCTCCCTTGTGGCATCATTTGGTCATTCAGCTATCCCTTTCGGGTCGGGTCGGGTCGTGTCGTGTGAGGCCGCCCAAGGAAACTCATTTGGGCATGTCGAGTTGTGTCTGGTCAGGTTGTGTCATGTGAGGCCGCCAAAGGAAACACATTCATACAGGTCGGGTCGAGTCATGTACTGATGGCGCTCAAGGAAATGCGTTCGGGCGGGTCGGGTTGGGTCATATGAGGGTGGTCGTATCAAAAATGCTAAATTGTGACCACCTTAAAATCTAGTGCCTCTTCATAAGGGACAAGGTCAACAACATTAGGATGTTTTTGCAATAAACAAAGGTATTTCCAGGACACAGTCAGGTGGAGCAAGAGTATAAGAGCCAAATTTCTCATGAATGTGGGACACTCGAACTTAATATTTTCTGGAGTAGTCAGGAGGTGCATTCTGGTTATTAAGACTTCATCAAATGGCCATTCTTCGGACTTAATTATGTGACAACATTGTGGCTGAGTTTGAAACTGGAGATTGAACATACATTTGGTTTGATTGCAATATAAATTTTCATCAATAAATGTAAAGCAATGGCTAACAAATACTATAAATTAATAAATAAAGAAGACATTGCAACAAGCAACAATACTTACAAAATTGTTACATTGAGACGCAAAGAATAAGCAACTAATGTGCACAGACAGAGACCAATGAAACTATCATCTTAACCCCTAACCGCTTAAACAATAATTCCCAACCACTAACCCATTTAACCCCCCAAAACCTCTAAACCCCTAACCCATTTAACCTCTAAACCATAAACCTCTAAACCCTTAACCCCTAACCCCTAAACCCTTAACCCCTAACCATGAGGGAAATTTTGAGGTCTAAAATGGGCCTCCTAAGAAATATGTACAGCAAAAATAAACTTTATAAGAACCAATAAGGTTCAAGATGATGATGTCAACCATGGGGTATGATTCACCATTTTTTAAGTAAAAGGGTGAAAATATTAAAATATAATAAAATAATAAAATTACTTTTTCAACTCGTATTTTCAACTTATCTCCCAATTTTTTTACTCAAATTTCTAGTGGAATTATTTGTTGGATGCAAAATTTAATTCCTCATCCAAGTAGTACCCATGTTACATACTTTCGATGGACCCTGCTACACGAAAAATGAGAAATGCATAAAAAAACGTGGTTACAATCACATTTTTCATGTATTTCTCATTTTTCGTGTAGAAGAACCCATCGAAAGTATGCAACACGGGTACTCCTTGGATGAGGAATTAAATTTTGCATCCAATGAGTACTCCCTCTCAAAATTTGAGTAAAAAATTTGGGAGATAAGTTGAAAATACAAGTTGAAAAAGTAGTTTTTTTTTTCCCTCTAAAATTTGATGAAGTAATCAAATTTTATTTTGTTATTTCCACTATTATTTTATAATTTTCTTAGGAGGCCCATTTTAGACCTCAAAATTCTCATAATTCCATTTAACCCATAAACCCCTAACCCAGCCCAAGGAAACACGTTCGTACGGGTCCGGTCGAGTCGTGTGATGGAGCTCAAGGAAACATGTTCGAGCGGGTTGGGTTGGGTCTGGTCATGTCTTGTCGTCGTGTTATGCCACCTGAGGAAACACGTTTGTATAGGTCGGGTCAAGTCGTGTACTGATGGCGCTCAAGGAAATGCGTTCGGGTGGGTGGGGTTGGGTCTAGTCGGGTCTTGTCGTGTGAGGCTACCCAAGGAAACGCATTCATTCGGGTGGGTCAGGTTTACATTCAATGGCTTAATAATAATTTTTAAAATTCCCCATAGGTAGTCCCAAATCTGAGTGCCCCTTAATGTTTTTCATCTTCCTTGATTTAACCTTTCTCTTTGATTATTTTTTAGCCAAAAGGATGTATGACCTTATTCCCACGGTGGATTTTAATATAATAGATGAGGCGTTTACTTTTAGGCCACCTTTTATATCAACATTACTCCTCACTGCAAAGAGATTTTTATAAATATATTAAAGGATATATGAATTGTGACCCTACTCATTGCCACCTCCAACAAGAAATTCCATCAACCTTAATATTAAAAAAATATACCCTCATATCCCCCATATCCTTAGGAAGACCACCCTCCATATCCCTTAAAATATATGTATATATATATATATATATATATATATATATATATATATATATCAAGAATTCCTTGGGTGGAAAAGTTTAAAAATTAAAACCCTTGCTACTATGGTTTTCTCAAATTTTTCCACGAAGGTTTGTTTGTCAAGGGGTAGACAATTGGGTGGGTTATCCAGTACCAACCCATGAGAACAAAATGCAATTGGAGGAGATATATGACGACTTACATTTTTCCTTTGCTTGAATATTAATCTCCTAGCAATCTCCTATACAAGTTGATCATCTTTCCACATAAAATATGTATGCCCAAACATCATTTTCAAGGACTCCCCTTTTCTACTCTATAATTTTTGCATGCCCATTGGCTCTCTTTCCTTGCAATGAATTTATGGTAATGATAGGGTATATTTTCTTCTCAACTCCTAGCATATGCTCAAAAAATATATTTATCTAGCGTTCCCATATCTCTAGAGGATCATTCATTATGTCTCCTTTCCTTTTCACCCAAAAATATTCATGGGTGTCCCAATGGGCCAACAATTTTAACATGGCCATGAATACATCAATTTATTCACCTAAAGGGAATATCATAATAATCTAAAACTTGGTTAGTTCCATCTCTACACAACTTAGCTACAATTTTGGTGGTCTAAGATTTTTTTCTTTCATTCATTTTAATGAACTTCTCTAGAGTGTCCCCAATAAGTATGAAATTTCTCCCCTTACAAATTCAACAAGAAGTGAAAGGAGCTTTACCTGAATAGCTTATACAATCTCTTTGTCCTTGAGAGGGTCATAATAGGGTCACCATTATTTTAATGAAATGTAAGTATTTCTCAAGAACCAATTCTATTTTTGGATGACTTCCAGATCCTTACCAGACATGAAAGTAAACAATGTCTATCACTTTGCTAATAAGTGGAAGAATGAAGTATAACCCAACACCGATGTCCAATGCCTATTTATTCATTGACTCATAAAAGTCTTAGATATATGTCTCATATATAAATTTTTCACAGGTAGCATTAATATATTATTTGATCCACGTGTACATATTCCGTGAAAATTATCATTAAAATATCTTATTACATCTTCATATCTTTAACTTTAATCCTTCTAATCCTATTTCTAGTACCAAACTTTTCCCTTTTGTTATTTGCCCAAGAACCCTACCCCACCTCATAAATACCACATAGTGATGTTTCCCAAAATTTAGATCTCCTTCACCTAATAGAAACCTCTAGCCATTATTAGTTCTTAAAGTTAAATGGTTTGATTAAACACACAAAAGAGTATAGGGAAGCTTATGGGGTGATATTAATAAGGGAACTAAAAGCTTTTATTCAAAACCTTAATGCCATTTTTAGGGAAAATAAACGAATTATATGCCATGTTTAAATCAAACCTAAGTTGGAATTTGAAAGGTTTTAATACCTATTTATATGGTGGAGCATTACCACCATAAACTATGGTTTTAATAGGCATTTCAAACGAATTACAAAGGTTTCGGATTAATCGCAGGCCTTTCAAAATTTTACATTAATCACTACAGCTACCCTTGCATGTAATCACTACAACTACTTTCCACCTCCATAATTGACTCAAACCCTACTATTTATACGCCTCCTGCTGCAAAGAACCACTCGCGAAACAGGTAAGAAACTCCAGAAAGCTTCCTAAAATACTGCAGGCCCTTCCTCCATCAGCAGGCAAAATGGTAATGTGAAATTATTTTCTGTTTGTTACAGGTGTGAACTTATTTTCCATGTTTTGTTGTATAAATTGAAATCAATTGCACATGAGTTCAGTAATTGTTGCACCTGCCTATATATTTCTTTTCTTTCTGAATCTGTAGGAGCCATTTTTTAAGGAGCCTCATTAGGTAGACTTAATCTTTGAACCAAATCAACCTAATGTGAAATACTTCTCATGGGAGGTATTCCCTTTGGCATATCATTTGTAGTACGGGTATCTTTGTAGCGACAACCAAGAATGTAGGCTCTTTATTCTAAGCCGACAAATAATATATCTCATGTATTCTCTCACTTCGTTTGGGAACTATCACAATGTAGGGCTTCACAATATCTACAAACTCATTCAACAATTGTTGAGTTTCCATCGGCACATAACTATTTTCCTTATCTTTTTATAACTTCTTTAGCATTATGGCCAAATTTTGCCTATCTTTCTTCCTTAAGAAATTCTTTGGTTGAGCACAACATTACATGACCACTTTTGTTGCCATTACACCCTGCATCACTATTGTCCGTTGTTGTTGTCTCCTATTTTTCCATTTGCTCTACTATAACATTGTCCATCTTTGCTGAATTCATATGTATTTTCCATACCATCATTCAACACCTTCCTATCAAACTACCAAGGTCTTTTGAGTTTCTGAGTTCGGAATCTCCACAGTGAGCATTTCGCAATAATACATGAGATGCCCCCATCTCGGCCACATACATAATACTTGATCATTGAAGTTGCTGATCTGAAAACTCAACAAACAGTACTCTGTCACAGTGGCATGCTGACATTTCTATAACTATGAAACCCAATATGGATTGGGATAGGAGATGCACTTTAATTTTAGCGTATTGATCAACTCAGTGGACACCAAATTTTCTATTCTCCCACCATCTATGATAAATTTTCAAAATTTACCTAGAAGGCTAGAACCTGGCAATTAGTTCTAAAAATAGTCCCTCTGTTTATGTACTTTTGTAGCCTTCCTTTTAGGTTTGAGTAATGCCATTTTGAAAAAAAAAATTCACCCTCTTCATGTTGAAGTATTATAACATTTTCTCCCATAGATGATGCCTCACCTGCCCATGTGACATGAGTCCTGGCTTCGCTCTTTCTTCCTAGATTATGCTTCTATGGGCATTTAGACGCTTTCTTCCTGTCTACTCCATACCTGTAACAAGTAATGACATACTTATCCTTTCCTTTTCTAAACTCTTTGCCTCTACCACATGGTTCTCTCCTTAGGAAATTTGATTTCTTAATGCTTCAGCTTATCTCCTTCACTACAATGTCTCCTTACAACCTTTACACTTTCTTTGCTTCTAATTTTTTTCCTTTACAATTCTACTGCTACTTCCTATTCAACTTTTCCTCTACCTTGGAAGAAATCTAATATGCTTCATCCATTATTTGGAAATAACGAGTACTCATCTCATCTTGAATCTGTACCTTCAATCCATTCACACACCTTACTAAGATTTGATATTGTGGCTCTTTTAGTCATGATTTGGGAGTCATTTTGAAGAATTATTTTGTATACTCCCAGATAGATATCTATTTTTGATTCAAATTTTGTGCTTTCTCTGCATAAATTTTTTTCATAATCAACAAGAAATAACTTGTCCTTGATTTTACTCACCATTTTCTTCCAATTATTAATCTTCTCCTGGTGCTTGTCCACTCTTCCATTTTGCACAACATTGCAACATAGTGCAGGATACCCTTTCAAGTTAGTTATTGTAAAACGAACTATATTGGGGTATTGGACATTCTCATACTCAAAGTATCTATTGAATTCACCTATCCAATGTATGAGCCTTTACTTTAAAACCCATTATAGCATGAAACTTCCACCCTTATATTACCTATATCTTTCAAAAATGAGATCAAATGCTCAACTAGGTTCTTCCACCAAAACATCCTCTGATTCTGAGTCTGCTATAGCTACAACATCAACAATTTGTCTGGTTTCTAATTCTTCAATTGTCCTTCTCAATTCCTCCAATTCCTGGTTCCTCACATCTCTTTGTGGCGGCATCCTTAGGAGTTTTCTAAGCCTATGAGACTACCATTCACAAGCCTTTATTTTGACACTGCCTCATTGCTCGTCTCTCAATAGACAAGAGAATAAATTAATCTCTTTCAGGTCTCTTGCTACCACACTTGCGCATGAATTGATCTCACAGAACCCAACTAGCAAGAGATAATTAGTTTTGATACTTCAGAAAATTCTCAACCAGAGCTGAACTTTGCTTTGATCCCACTTGATGCACCAAACATTTTCTATAATTCTGTGACTCACTACAAAATTGTGACACTATTAGAGTGAAACAACTATGGAAGTAGCTTACTTAAGCAATCATAGTAAGAAAATGCTATAGAACTAATTTGAAAGAATTAATAATGTAAAGAATAGGAAATAGAAAGAAATAAATAAAACCTAACTCTTTGTTGCAGACTATGTCAATTCAGCAAGTGGATTAAAATCTAGAGGTCTTAGTCTCTCCATGATTCATAATATTCATAGCAATGTGATCATAATGGTAGACAATCTTGGGCTTCCATGAGCACAAGCTGATATTCACTCTTCTCTATGCATATTTGGAGTTTAGCCTTCTCTTCTCTTGTTGCAAACTGCTGGAACACTTCTTTTTTGTTGATTCAATAAGTCTGTAATTTGCTTCCACGCTATTCAATTCACATGGCAGCTCAACAGTCTTTGTAACTCTTCACCTCCTCGTGTGTTGTCTCTACAAATGCGTAGGGTAGCTTTTGGTGGTGAATGTTTCAATTTAGCTTTTAGATATTTGTCTTTTAACATTTTTGTAGCATGTGGCCTCATTTTTTTACCAAGATAAGTCATTAAGAAATACAAATTAAAAAATAAATACTTGATGCTGATTGCACGAACCCAAGGATGCCCTAGAGGTATATTTAGAAAAGATTTAGGTTGGAGTCTCTCTGATTTTTGTGTGTGTTTTTCTCCTGTGGCACCCTCAACTTTGCAAAACTTACAAATATTTAAAAAAAAAAAGACACGAAAAGGTAAACACTCTTTGCCAATATTTTCCATACAGTCCAGGTTGAGCAACCACATATACATCACCAGTTTTTTCTCTTCAGATTTGTAACTTAGAAGAGCTTTGTCTGACCACCTCCGGGTTGCTCCCAGAGTCACCTAGGCAAGCCCTCTCGGTATCATCCTCTTTTTGTAGTACCCAATTAGTAATTTAATTAACCATGACAGTTTCTTGATCATGCAAGTATTTCAAATATATTGCCAATAAGCATAAAGCTTTCATGTTAAACAATCAGGTCAAAAGACTTTAGACTATGAAGCAAAAAATACAAAGAAACCACACCAACACTCAAAGAACAAACAAAGTCAAACCTCTAAAAAGTATAAATAGATATCTGATAAACTTCATTCCACCACAAAAATGTGCTTAACTAAAGAAAATTCTAATTACTATGCTTTCAAGACAAATCTTTCAATGGTAGTGATGTTATAAACATACCCCTACACCTCGTGAACAATAAATGTGTATAAGTAGACCATCATAAGGCTCATTTTAAACATCATTATTATCATTTTATAAATCATTTTTATTAAATCAACAAGAAGCAAGAAACAATTGCATTCAGTTCCACTGAAGAAAAGTATATGGTAGTTTCATATACTTATTATGAAGCTATCTAGATTTCCAACTTGATTGTAGAGTCAACCAATCAATTGTTGAAGCCCAATATTGTCTCTTGTGAGAATCAAAGTTACATCAAGCCCTATGAAAATCGAATGTGTCATGACCATTTCAAACACATTGATATTAAATAAAATTTCCTAAGATTCCAAGTTCATTAGGGAGTTGGTAGTGCTGGACCACATTCTGCCAAAGTTGCGTATGGTTAATAGTTTGACAAAGCTCCTACCAAAGTGGAAGTTTGACAAGTTGGAGGAGAATCTTGGGTTATTGGAAAAAAAAATTTCTTAAGAGTGTTAGAATAACTAGAATCTTATAACGACACCTTCGAGGATAGATGAATTAGTTGTTGGGTCACACCAACCAAGTATGGCACACTATTTGAGGAGATTAACACCATCATCTCAGGTGCATTCATGAGTGCACACTTATGTAATGTGGCACCTTCAGGAGAGGAGTTATATCTACAATGATAATGCACTACTCTAAAATAAAAGCCTTGCAGACAAGGAAAAGTTATGAGGGATTTTCCCATGCTCAAGGGAGATGCACCACTAACGCTATCATTATCCTGTTTTCTAACAACACCTTCTCTTAACTTATAAATGAAAAGGATGGGCACACTAGTTAGACATTTTTAGAAATAGATAATAAGAGTGAGTATAGCTTGTAGGTTGTAGTAGGAGCTTTTGTGAGATGACAACTTGTTGTGACATTATTCTATTTGAGTAATAAAGAATTTTATGCAATTGTTGTTGAAGCCTGCTCTTTTTATCCTGAATTATTAGATTGCAGATTTGTGTAGAGTGGGCCTAATATATTTGTTTTTTTAATCCACTGTACAAGTTGTGTTTGCACTCTTTAATTTACATCCTTCAATTTATGCTCATACAAATCTGAAATTTTGATAGGCAGATACTAAATTTCAGTCATGTTGTTAGGAATTTTTAATTATATGAGGGTATTCTCTTGTTATCAATAGTATTTTCATATTTCTGCATCAAATCTCATCTCTTCCATTTCATTCTACTATAATACAAAAATCATTTCTAGTATAGTTTAGTTTATATTTTCTTTTTACTTAATTGATCTTTTATTTTATTTTATAGGAGCAGTACTTAGAAATCTCAATTCACACTCCCTTTCTATTCACACTATTGTATATGTGTGGTCATTGGACACTATCTCATCTTTATATTATCCTTGAGTGCATACTTGTGTATCACAATTCACATGTTAGAATTGACAATCATGAATCAACATGTTGCATTTTTGTGTTGTATGACCTTAAGTTGTTGTTTCTAGTTAGTCATGCAACAAGTGTCTTCATAGACAACCCTGCAACCATAATTCTGGCTAAGGAAAATAAACTTTTTGTGTCCAATGGCTGAAAAGCATGACAAATTAGATCTCAAAGATGAAGATAGTTCAATACAGAAAATGTGACTAAAATTCTCCAAAACAATACTTGTAGCCAAGTATTATATCATTTTCAGGGAAAGCCAATAAACTCAATACAATTTTCTAGGGAAAAAATAATGTATAAGCCAACACACATGGCCTTGGAAATTTTATAGCCTAATATTTGCCGAGATAAAGCTAGGAAAAATAACCTTTTCCCAACTGTAAATCGTTCATGTGCTGTAAATGTCATGAATTAAAAAGACACAGTAACAGGAAGTATGGAATTGGTTTGTTGACCTATCATTTGAGTAAATACTAAATTCCCCAGCAATATTCTTATGGGGCTAAGCCAAATGTCTATGTAATACTTATTGGCAACCACTACTCTTGATGCATTCACCCTTCAAAGGATTTATCATCACATGACTCCAATGGTTATTCTTGTTGAGCCTCTGCTCCCCTGAAATCTTCATGGGTATACACAAACTATTAGATATTCTAATGTATATTAAGGATTCAGTGGAATATTGCAAGATCCAAAGATGGGCACAAGTTAGACAAGGAAACAATCTCAAATCCTATAAATGACAAAGTACAATGATAGTCAAAGGAATGACTAAGAAGAGAGATTGCAACAGTGGAGACACAAGAATTTAACATCTCGAAGACTATATAATTATTAATTCCAATGCTAGAGAACAAGATCCTTTGAGGGCTCATTGGCTATAATATGGATGATGGTTGCCTCTAGATAAATAAGAAAGAGAGAGAGAGAGACCAAGTTCTCATAATAGATATCACCAGTCTCTATTTAAAATGGATTCCTAAACACCAAGACCTATCAAGGTGAGATGAATGCTATAAAATGAAATCATTGGTTGCAGCAAATAAAATTTAGAAGTTTAATTCATTGTGGTAGCATCGGATGCGAAAAAATGGCATTCCTCATGTTCCCATGAAACCATCTCCCCTTTGGTTGGCAGGACACTAGCCTATGATAATTGTTTCTCATCTTAGATACTCTACAAGTGATTTGGAAAGAGGAGGTAAAAATGGTAATTTTTGACAGTTTTAATTTCAGGACATTTTAGTGGGGCATTGGCTGGTAGACAGTGAGATTACGTTGAAATGTGGCTTTGTTGCAACACTGCAGAATTATCTAGGAAAATTTGTGTACAAAAATTGCAACTAGAGGCAGTTCTGGCCCTCACAGAACTGAAATAGGGAGACTCTATATGTGGTTGTAATTGTTCTATATATATCACATTAATAGGGATATAAATCAAATAGTGGATCACTAAGGTAATTACACCATTAGCCTAGACTAAAAGGGGGGCATATTTTTCAAAGGTGATTCTAGAACTATATATTGACAAGACCTTGACAAAGGTTTTATTTGATCACATAGTTGTTATAGTTTTAAGGTCAAGTAATTAAGCTAAGAGTTGGCATAAACAGAACTGAAATAAACCAAGAAATGTGTGAACATAAGTTTGAAATAGTCTCTAACTTGGTGTTGTGAAATGACTTTGTTTCATATAAAGATTAGGTGTTGTTCTTGTCATTAAAAAATCCTATATGAATTTACCTTGTCAACGGTTAGAGTGCTTTCCATTTGACAACATACCTCATGTATGTGTTGAATTGACACAATGATACAAATCACAGTGAAAAAACATAGTGATCCTACAGTTGTCAACATGTGATAGTAATTCTCACTGTAATCTCATTGTGCATAGGTACCTATTAGAAGAGCGAAAGTTGTTTGGAAATGTCGAAAAAGTGATTTGGAAAGAGGAGGTAAAAATGGTAAAACAAGTGATTTGGAAAGAGGAGGTAAAAATGGTAATTTTTGGCAGTTTTAATTTCAGGACATTTTAGTGGGGCATTGGCTGGTAGACAATGAGATTACATTGAAATGTGGCTTTGTTGCAACACTGTAGAATTATCTAGGAAAATGTTTGTACAAAAATTGCAACTAGAGGCAGTTCTGGCCCTCACAGAACTGAAACAGGGAGACTCTGTAAGTGGTTGTAACTTTTCTATATGTATCACATTAATAGGGATATCAATCAACTAATGGATCACTAAGGTAATTACACCTTTAGCCTAGACTAAAAGGGGGGTATATTTTTCAAAGGTGATTCTAGAACTATATATTGAAAATACCTTGACAAAGGTTTTATTTGATTACATAGTTGTTATAGTTTTAAGGTCAAGTAATTAAGCTAAGAGTTGGCATAAACAGAACTGAAACAAACCAAGAAAGGTGTGAACGTAAGTCTGAAATAGTCTCTAACTTGGTGTTGTGAAATGACTTTGTTTCATATAAATATTAGGTGTTGTTCTTTGGCATAAAAAAACCCTATATGAATTTACCTTTTCAACGATTAGAGTGCTTTCCATTTGACAACATACCTCATGTATGCATTGAATTGACACAATGATACAAATTACAGTGAAAAAACATAGTTATCCTACAGTTGTCAACATGTGATAGTAATTCTCATTGCAATCTCATTGTGCATAGGTACAAAAACTCAGGAAATCTCATTCAAGGAATTATTAGACTTATCATGCCTACGTATAGATCATTCTAACCTTAAAGTATTGCCACTGAGCTTATACTGACCAGATAAAAATATCCATATCAGATAGATGTGATTGTTTTTCAAGCACAATTCACTTGAATAATATGAAAAAATGTAGATTAAATGAATTTCTCCTAGGGTTTTCATGCTTTCCTGTTAGTTGGATCAGGCTTACACTGGTTCACATGGATTACATCTAGAGTGGATGTGAGGACGTCCTCGATACCTCTGGCAGCTCACCGAACTGCAACCAAACGACAAGGTTTCATTTTTCTGAAAGCTTTACTTTGAGAAGTTAGAACCTTACAACCCTCAAACTCGATAATAATCTCTTTATGTTTCTGTTATTATCTGATCCCTAAATATACCATCTCTCTGGGATGGATCCACAAGTCACACCAAAAGTCTAGAGAGTAATTTTGATATGAAAAGATAACCTCAGTAATGTTGTGTTCCTTGACATAGATAGATCTTGTATGTTTATGCAAACACACAATAGAAATAAAATACATAATTGACTATAATATTGAAAACTTAAATGAAGCGGAATGTTTTATGGTGAGTATGATGATGTGCAGATCTGAAATATATTGTTCTGAGAGAGGTTGTGCTCGATAAGTTCCAATTCATGTTTCCTACCAACTTATAATGAACAATACAAGATCGAAGTCTTTTGGCTTTCATACTATGAACTTTGCAACGTGTAGAAATGCAAATTGTTGAGAATTATAGATTGGGAATCAATTTCTGCATAGGTTTGGTGTGAATGTGTGAGTAGTTTGATACATTATTGAAAAGTAGTTCTATTAAAAGAGAAAGTAATTGTATTTTTTAATTTACTTTAGTAAAAAAAGTGAAGTCTTATATTTAGCATACGAGTCTAAAAATTGTATCTCATTGCATGACCTAGACTAGGAGTAATTTCAAAATAGATTCTCATCTAAAAGTATAAGGACAGGTCAAGGTAGAGGTTTTCACCCATACTATCATGCTTGAGCAGTCATGTAACCGAGAGAGAGTATGGATTCAGCTGAGGAAAATCTCGACAACATGCAGCAGTCTGTACAGGTGCTACACAGTTCTGTACAGATGTATGGAGCAGTTCCATACAATCATATAAATAGGCTCTGCAGGCTTTCTAGTAGGCCATACAATAGTTTTATGTTGTTTCTATTTTTTTCAGTGTACTTTCTCAAGCAAGCTGTACGAGCTTAGTTTAGGGTGTTATTTTGGTATCTCTGTATTTTTTTACCTAGCAGCTTGTGGAGGTTTCCTTGCAAGTTCATTGAAAATTTGAAACTATTTTTATGCTTTACTATTTAATTTCAAGATATTTTATGATCAAGGCTATGGTTTAATTTTGAAATTAATTAAATTTATCAATCTACTCGTTTGATTGAGATCACATAGACATTATTCACCTACGGCTTGAAATTTTCACATCAACCATCCTCAGGGTGAAAAGCCTATTCAAGCTTACATGGTTCGAATCCATAGTTATTATTATTTTGCACATTTTCCATTATATAGTTATGACAACTACCCCATCTGTGGATACCATTCCAAGATTCACTGAAAATATCTTTAGCCTAATCTAATCTACCTAATTTACAGAAATTGTCTACTAGCAAGGTGTAAGTATAAAAATTTGGCTTACAACCCTTACTTTTAATTATACTCAACCACTCCAGGGCCACTTTAATGCACAAAGTTTATGTATTAGAAAGGTAAATTTAGAAATTATTTCAGTTTTCATTTTGTATTTTCAAGTTAGATATTGTTTTCAAGTTTTCAAATTTCTAATTTTATTACAATGCGGCAAAATGATCAGGGCAGTACAGGAACAACCCCAAGACAGGATGATCGCAGAAAGGGGCCAGCAGAAGAACATGTAAAGTGCCAGCATTGCTCTATCTTCAAGTATTTTATTTACCTACATAGTTGAAATAATATTAATTTTGTTCAAATATGTAGAAACCTAGCCATGGTACGCTTGATGATTCCCTCTACGAGGAAGAGCTTTCTTCATCCCCATGTCCATTATTGTTGTTGTGAAAAAAGGCGCGAAAAGCAACGTTGGAATTTGAGAATTTGGTAGACGCTTCGCCTCAAACACCTGAAATAGCAATGAGGATAACAAAAATTATGACCAAACTAGAAACATATAAGGTAATAATAAAAAATCAAAAGGATATTTTTTTGTTCTGCATGAGATGAATTGTGATAGTTTGATTTTTAATTTTTACATTAACTAAACTAACAAAAAAATTCTTTTGTATGTAGCGTTATCTAACACCTTCTGCACCCGGCGTTGGTGGTAGTGGGACACAAGGGAAATATATTGCCAAGCCACCCTCTCATACACCTTCTATGCCTTTAGGTGGCAGCCGAGAAATTCACCCTGCCCAAGAAGACACCCAGCCAACCGCTGAATGTGTTGGCAGTGATGAGGCTGATATGACCAACTATATTATTACGTTTCCTAAATCTACACATGTCAGCTCCACGGGGACCATTAATGGAACATTGTTGGTGAACGATTAAGGTGTCCCTATAAAGCACATACAACTCCTCGGTAAGTTTTAATATTTTAACTATTTTATGTACTCTATCTAAAACATATTTTATCATGATTTTTATTTTTAAATTAACAATAATATCTTTTTTCTGTGTAGGAAACAATGATTTCTACAGGTTTTTGGAGATTCATGCGTTGGTAATTTTTGGCCCAACCATACGTGCAAGGTGGAATTCCTAGAATTCCAACCTGAAAAAAGAACTTCTAGATTATCTAGAAGCCCTTTTTGGGGTGGGCACATTTGACAGAACAATGGTGGCTCGGGTAGATGGAAAATATTTGAAATATACTAGGGACACCTATAGGACGCAATTACAGTTTAACCCTAGATACGAGCATCATCTCACAGTTCCAGAGATTGAGTGGAGGGCACTCATCCATGACGAAAAAGAGAAAAGGGCAAAGAAAGAAGGAAAAATGCCAACTGGACCCGCAAGGTAAATTACAACTTTAATTCAATAGCTTTAATTTTCTCTATGTCTAAAATAAAAGTGTGCTACGTCATATCTGACTTCAATATTTTGATGATAGGTTTCCTGACACCTTGAAGGCAACCAAAGCTAGGATTGAAAAAAAGGGCCATCACAAGCTAGGCCAAGGCGACTACTTGAAATTAGCCACAAGAATTGTAAGTAGCTAAACATATTATAATTAATTGTATTTCCTTCCAACGTTTTTGTAATCCCATCAAATAACATTAAAAATACATAATCATATGTAATGTATGGTGATGAATTTGGAACGGAAACTACATAGGAGGATAAAAATATCACTTTCCATTCCGACTATGAAACCGTAGTTGAATATTGTAGAAGCTTGGGACAAGTCCCAAGATCCAGAATGCCTGATAAGGTAAAACGTTAACCTTTCAATATGTTTGTTTTCATCCATAAATTTAATGTCTAACAACTTTGTTTAAATTAGGGGAGCAACACTTTCAACGAGCCAAATAACCCAGTTGTAGAGCAATGCGTTGAGAGAAAAATATTTCCAGAAGAACATGTTTCTAACATGCAACCTGATCATTGTAGTGGGGACCAGGCCGGCAATGCTACTATCAGCGAGGACCATGACGGTAATTAATTTCCACTTATAATTTTTTCTAATTATACCTTGATGGTTGTCCTTACAATTTTTTTTGTTTAAATGACAGAGAATGTTGTACTTGAGGATCTTACCACCAGAGAGGAAGACAGGGAAATGGTCCCAACGGTGACCACTGGTGCACTAGGTAAATAATCTCATTGCAATTTTTTTTTGTTAATATTACCGAACTAGTTCAATGATATTTAAAAACTGACAATTAAAATTTAATATTATCTGTTTTTGTAGGCGATGCCCCATCACTGGATGAGACCAGACATCGTGACTACACAACTAGGTCAGCAGTGCAGGAAAGGCACGAAATAGGAGTAGAGCACGATGATGTTGATGATGTAGTTAGGAGCTTTAGAAGTAGGAAGAATAAAAAATTTTGATAATGTAAAATTTTGTATTATTATAAGACAAATGTTACCATACTTGGAACGTTTTTTGGGTTATATAAAAAACTCATTTATCATACTATTTTTATGTCAAGCACTAATTTCAATGTTTCCTTGTGTACTTTTTGTTGCATTGTTTTTTTATTAGTTATTGAATATTTTTTTTTTCTGCTCATGAAAGTAAAAAATGAAATATAGATTGGGTATTGGGGAATTGAGAGTGATGTGGGGTGGGAGGGGCCATAAAAGCTTCCACCTTCACGTGGTTGGCCCTGTTTAGTAGAGAATAATTTATTGGAGTGATTAAATCTTGGAGCAAACCTCCCTAGATCCAACGTAGCAACAAAAAAGTCGTTGTTGACTTAGTTGCTACTCTTTCAAATCGTGGGAGGCTTGTTCCAAGTTCAGGCGACTCCAATAAATTGTTCTTGAAATGAAGAGGAGCTTATTCAGGTATGTTTTGACATTTTCAACATATGTTCTAACATTATCATAAGAATGAATCTTAGAGTAAAAAATACTACATCCATTACTTTTATTTATTGTATAGATAATTATGGATTTTGAATGACTTGGCAGCGCAGGTACAAATCCTCTTGCATCATGAGCAATACAACTTGTCAACCAGGGTCATGTCCAGGATATTTTTGTTTGTGCGCTTGACCAGGTTCGTAGTGTCACATTTTGTAATTTCCTTTACAGTTCATAATTCAATATTAAGCTTTTTCATGATTATTATCTAGTTTTTTATATGTGCTTTTTCATCTATTTGATTGTAAGCAACTCTGCATGTTTCCTGTTGTTCACTATGATTTCTCCATTTACCACTCCCAGGATGAATCTGAGTTTATTGTCTAATTTCAGCAAATCAAGCTGAAGGTTTCCCAATTGGACATTCTTTCTCTTTTCATAGAATTCAAGATGGATATGATAGAAGTGCTCCAAAACTTGCTCATGGGCCTCATATTTATGATTGATTCCCTTTGAGCCAAAAAGATGTAGGTTACTTGTGCTAATTGTAGTAGTCAGTTTGAATTTCCTTAAAAGGCCCTCTTGAAATGAAATATTCATATTCTCTTTAGAAAATGACACCTCTAAATGGACCCTGGTATCAGTATTGTATTCCTTATAGTCCCTTATGAATGGTTCTTTAATCTTATCATTCCCAGTCATCAATGCTTCCAGAAATTCCTTGTAATCCTGAGTCCACTTGCGAACAAGCAACTCTATAATTTTTAATGTTGTCTCATTAATTTCCTCTATGATGCCACTAATCGTGTAAGACACACAATTATCCTTTATAGTTGTTCGTTCAATTGTACCCTTAAAACCCTTGTACCAAGGTGCCAAGCCAATGGTGTATTGTCCAGTGCTCAGAGATGTTGAAATGTCCCTTAATCCTAGGCCAATCAATATATCATAATAAAGTGATAAAAAATATAAATATCATAGTATAGGCTCAGATCATATCCAGATCCATAAGATTGTATAATTTATATGAGGATAGTGTTTCCTTAATATACATTATCTCATATTGGTCTTTTATAAAAAGTGTGTTTCAGTGTTACTCTAGTGTATACTACAATGTCCATATTCATCATATAGGTTAAGGATAGAGTAATAGCATACAATATTCTACCTAATAAATCATCTTGTATTTCAATAGCTAATGTGGACATAGGTGTAATGTAATCTCAATACTGAGATATTCTTGTTCCTGTTCTAGCTCGATATCAATGAATACGCTATTTCCAGCTTTGATTAGTGAAAAGAGTTGGATTAGCTTAAGTTGAGTAATGTATTCACCCGTATCTCTCTTCTATGCTTCCCATGTATTAGTTACAATGATAATAGTTATATGGAACTAAAAGTAGATTGGTATATATAAAATACCATATCGTACTTATGATGCCCATCTTAAGCTTAGTAACTATCACTATATCACCTTACTTAAGCTAGTAGTAAGCTCTATTGAATCTATAAGCTTATTGATTTCACTATGCTATTAGTACTAATGAATCAAGTCCATTGAATCAGTGACCAAGCTTTTGTTTATGTAACTACACGTAATGGAATAATACATATTCGTATAAACATGATATCCTTAATACAGGTCTTAGATTACAGTGTCCAGGAACTCCATATTCAAGCTAAGATCCTTGTTATGCATAGTGATCTATGTTTCCCTATTCATTTCATACCTTATTAACACTAACTAGAATCATAGTAACAAGTACATAGCCTTACTAGCTCTATGCCAACATGTGTATCTTATAAACCTTAAGTAGAAACACAGTTTGATTGCTAATTTTTATATAATAGCTAATCTTGTATGATTGGTTAAGCTTAGCATTGATATGAGTGTACCATTACACAAGCCATAGTGAAATGCTCCCTTGTGCCTTCGTTCAGTCAGGTGCGCCATGTCATTTCGTTTGAGGGCACCTGCCCAAACCTGTTCGGATCAGGTCGTTTCGGTTAAGGGTGCCTGCCAAAACACGTTCGAGCATGGTTCTTAGTGCCACCCAACTAGTAAAATTGAATATATATATTGTTGTTGCATATGCACATATTGACAGTAAAGAGAGATTTCAGTTCATGAGCATGTGGCGTGGGAACAAAACCTATGTAATCCCTATGTGTGGGGTTAATTAACCCTATGCCTACAATGTTTACTGTTTGCATATCGGATTGTGTGGGGGTAGATAACTCGTAGCCATATCACATAGGCCCCATTCACTTACGAAGGTTCTCCAAACTCTGCCCCCAATTTGGTTGATCTTGCTCAGCTTGAAAATTTTGAATTTTCATTGATGATTAATTTTCCTCTCGCTCAAATGCAAAAGGAAGATGAATTTCATCTTTTTCCTCCATAATTTCCACATTTGACATCTATTGTAGCTATTCATCTATGCTCATCTGGAATCACCACAAGTTGTACTTTTTTTTTGCAATGGATTCTTGATGTTGAGCTCGACGAGATTTTTCCTCCTCAAAAAACATATCATGGTTGTAAGCATGGTTATGGTATGTGGTATGTTGATATTCAGATGAAAACTACAACTTGTAGCCCTTGATCTACTAGGGGTTACCTTGATATTAACAGTGGTGTATTCATACTCCTTCTGAATAACCAATAAAGGGTCAAGGAAATTTACCAATATGTTGTCAATTTTTATCTTATCCATCTCTAGGGCAAGCTAATTTTCGGTTAACTCCACTGCTTTTGATCTCAATTTTTCCAATTGCTTCCTTCTCTCATATGATACTTGAGCCTTTTCCTTTCTCTTCCCTTCTAATTCTGTAATATTTTCATAGTGATGCCAACCAACTTCTTTGGAAAGCCTTCCTAGCAGACAATACTTGTGACCTGGCTGAAGCCTCAACACTTCCAGAGCATTTGGAATGACCATTCTCTTCTTCTAGTCATATGTTGGGGGAACCCCTTAAAAATCCCTTAGCCTAGAAAGTGTTGCAGCACCACGCTTGGTTTTGTGTGGAATGATTCCTCTAATTGTCCAGTAGTCAAATCCTTCTCTTACTTTATTTTCATTTGCCCATACCTAACCAATGAGAGCACAAGAACACCTATTTCTATAAAAGCACCTATAACTTCTCTTACTTTATTTTCATTTTCCCATAACTAACCAATGAGAACACAAGAACATCTATTTATATAAAAGCACCTATAATACTTTTGTGGGTTTCACTAATATCCCTTTAGTTAGTGTGTGCATAGTAGCCTAGATCCTAAAGTGATTCCCATACAATGATAATCCACTAGGTGTATTTGTTCTTAAAAAACTATGCATGGATAGATGTCCCATTTATGGCCAAGGTCCACCAAAATGGTTCCCCCTACCTACCTAGTAACTACATTACATTTATTTCATGACAAGACTACCCTACAACCCACCAAATTTCTATCATATCCTTGACATCAACAACAATTTGTTGCTCATGATATAGCTAATTTGGAACAAACTTATCTCTAGAGCTTAGGATATTTTTCCACCTCTAATGTTTATAAACCAATAGATATAAAATTTCTAAAGCATGTGGGAGCCCTTTAAGTATCACCTTTCCTATATTGACTCTGTCTTAAAAATCATGGAAAATATCCATAGATGAGTTATCCTTACCAAACCAAAAATTTCATTGAAAATAATCATTCATACCATAACATTACTACTTCCCTTTTAACCACATAAAACTTATTTTTAAGTTACCATAATTCATCTTTAATATCACATAATTAGATTAAAAAATCAACCAAAATCTCTAGTTTATGAAATAAAAATTCAACAATTTTATATAATTAATAATTTAAATAAATGTCTTAGATATAACCTCATTAATAATTATTTATAATCAAAAATACCACTTATTTACCCAAACCCCTTATTAACCCCAAGAAAATTCTCACATGTTTTATTTAAATGGAATTTGAGTGGCCTTAAAAAACACACGTATTTCATTTCAAAATGTCAAAAAAATTCAAATATCAAAATTTTTAATTTCCCTCGTTCATTTCCCTTCAGTTGCATGGTTTGTCCAAGGAAGAGGGAGGATGCGGCCATACTGTCACTGGTTTTTGAGGAAGGATGCAGCCATACTATTGCAGGTTTGGAGGAAGGATGTGGCCATACTATCATAGGTTTGGAGGAAGGATGCGGTAAGTAAAGAAATTGATCCCGAGTGCCTATTGTAGGTCTACTCTGATATATTTGGTTGAAGTTTGGTGATTTATTTCCTTCTACAGAAATAATTTGCTCTGATACATCAGATCCTGATTGCCTTTGGTCCGATGATCAACAAAAATTATCATAATAGTCTTGTGCCTTGTGTGCAGACATCAATACCTGCCCTGTGGGTTCAAAGGCCCTTAATTCGGCCCCAAGCAATGGGATTTGGAGAATTAAAAGTCAAGGAAAAGTGGTGAAATTTGAAGAAAATTTCGTCAAATGCCCCAGACAAGGTAATCCATGTATTCATTCAATAGTCCCACTGAAAGATTTGTTGTTGTAATGGATTTCCCTAAATATGCAGTGCTTTTCATTAAGTTTTTGTGTTTATCCAATGATAATGCAATTCCCTTTAGGTTTCTTTGGTTTTGATAATGCAAGCTACCTTCTCCAATTTTCTTTGATAGCTGATCCTTCCCACTGTCCTAGCTGGCCTACAATCGCTCGGCATACTTCCCAGATTCGTTTGATGAAAGGGCATTCCTGGAAAATGTGAATGATCATTTCCTCACTGTTTTTGCACAAGGAGCATCAACCAGGCCCAATCACATACCTTCTTTGAAGCACATCCAAGGTTGAGATCTTTCTTTTGGCACCACATAAAAATTTTTGCCTTGGCTAGGCACTTATATTTCCAAAGAATTTTCCTCCACCACTTTAACTCTGTAGGGACTCGAACTGCAATCACTGTGATGTATCCAAGCTTGGGGAAATATTCACCAAAAGGAGAGGAACTGTAGAGAAGCTTGTCCTCTCTGTCAGTTAATCAAATTTGATGAGAATTCAGATCATTTACATATGCATTCCATGATTCATGAAAAGCTTCTTCTAATCCTAGCTCCCTAGCAGTCATCCATCCGTGTCTCCAATTGGTAGTTTTGGCCAGGTCGTCAATGTGTGCAATTCTAAACCTAGTGTTGTGCTTTTGTTCAGTATATCAGTTATAAATCTACTATGAATTAATTTCCAGGTGCTAGGTTCAGAATTTAACACAAACAACAGCACCCATATACTGGAAAACAACCCTGCAATGTTAGTATTCGTTAATATTCATTCCTTTCATTTTTTTGGGTCCAAAACTTAGGTGAAAAGAGATTTTGTTGCGCAATATTCACAATCAAATCTGATTTCATGTCATCCATACATAAATTTTTGTGCATCAAAATATGTATATCTTCATGTTATAACAACTAGAAATATTGTATTTGAATGTTGGTTCATACTGCTATCTTTTTCAACAGCACTAAGTGTTTACAAACACCTATTTTACATTATGTATTTTCCAAACAATACCACTCTAGGCACAAAAACAAGGCAACAATTATCCTTAAAGGCATCATCCCTGTCACATGAAAATTAGGCTTAGGAGTGGTGCCTTATTTGCTGGATTTAGCACAAAGAATCCTCCTTCTATGAGAGTAAATCAAATTAATCCCATGAACATTGCCCCTCTTTGCAAGAAAATCAGTCACAAAGAAGCTCACTTATATTTCACTCTTTGCAAAAAAGAACAACGACATACAACTGATCATTTGTATTCATAACTTTCCAAGGAACTTATCCTTGAGAAGGCCATCAATTAGCATTGTACACATCCCTTCGTTAGGGTTATGTCAACTTTACAATGCATTGTCAAACAAACTTTTTGCTTCTTGCACCTTGCCTTCTTTACAAAGTCCAGGAATCATAGAATTATACAAAGATAGTTGTGGTTCATAACCATTTTCAACCATTCTATCCAAAATCTCCAGACAATAGACGCAATTTCCTTGTTTATAGTGCCCATTAATAAGAGCTGTATAAATAGCTTCATTGGGACAAAGGCCTCTCTCTAACATATTTTTTATCAGCTAGTCTGCC